>ML838306.1:62961-86531 GCA_009831015.1 Picea engelmannii | reverse complement strand
TGTATAGGTCCCCTAGATCCATACTTAATGCTAAAAGATGCTAATGGTACCTATATACCTAGTTGCAGGAAAATGATGGCCTTGAGAGGTCATTTGTGGTGCTTAAATGTATCATTCGTGACCACAGAGCCCTAGAAGCTTCCTTAAGGGACTAACTCTTGGGTTTGATCCCCAAACCGTATCTAGGGTGTAGAGACTCATACTCAATGTTAAAAACCACATAATGTTCACTATCCCTATATGAAGACCAAGGATTCCATGGAATGTTCCTTTTTGGTGGTTCAACATGTTTTTGTTGGCTCGAGATGCCTAGAAGCTTCCTTTAGGATCTAAGGCATGGGTTCTCTCAATCATGTCCAAGGACCCAAAACCGATGCCCATATTCTCACTTGGATGCTAAATATCAACTCGAGAGATCATCTATGGTGGTTTGAGGTGTCATTCATGACCCTTGAGCCCTAAAGGTTTCCTAATACATTGAGAGGTTGGGTGTGGTGGGGCGTCATGTTTGGCTCTCGATGATTGAAAGCTTTAAACATTGGCTAAGGATTGAGTTTCCAATCTCAAATATATCAAGGACTTCAGACACATACATAATTCCCAAGACCTTGTGAGGGAATTAACATCCTTTATAAGAGGCCAATGATACCCTCCAAAGGTCATGTGTGGTGCTTTGAAGCATTTCTCATGGTTCTTGATGCCTTGAATATTTGATTAGGACCTAAGGCATCACCTTCTTCCTTAGAATTTTTCCAATACCTTAGGATGCATACCTATATATGAAAACCACTTAGTGGCATCGACATCCCCAACCATAGTCTAGGATACCCTTAGAGGGACATGTTTGGTTTTTCAAGGCATCCTTCTTGGCCCTAGCTATATAAAGGTTTTCTTTAGGGCCTAATGTTCATATTTCTTCCCCTAGCAATATCTAGGGCCTCGAGACCCATACGTAGTGCTAAATTTTTTTAATCGTACCTATATACCTATTTAAAGGAAAAATGTTCCCTTGAGAGGTCATTTGTGATTTTTCAAGGTGTCATTCTTGACTTTCAAAACCTCATAATGTTGACTATCCCCATCCATAAACCAAGGATACAATGGAAAGGTCCTTTGTGGTGGTTCAACATGTCATTGTTGAACCTAGATTCCTAGAAGCTTCCTTTAGTACCTAAGCCCTGGGTTTCCTCTCTCGATCATGTCCAAGGACCCAAGACCTATACCCAATGTTCAAAACCTCCTAATGATGCCCATATCCCACTTCAAGGCTAAACACCCCCTTGAGAGTTCATATATGATGTCTTGAGGTGCCATTCAAGACCCTTGATCCCTAGAAGCTTCCTAAAATATCAAGAGGTCAGGTATGGTGGTTTGGGGCATCATGTTTTTCCCTAGATTCCTAGAATATTTGTACTTCACCTAAGGCTTGGGTTTCCACCCTCCACCATATCAAGACATTGAGACCCATAATGAATTTTCAAAACTTTGTGAGGGCACTAGAACCATTTCTTAAAGGCCAAGGATGCCCTCTAGAGGTCATGTGTTTTGCTTCAAATAATTGTTCATTGCTCTAAATGCCTCAAAGATTTGTTTAGGACCAAAGGCCTTCATCCCTAGATTGTTTCTAGGGGGTCAGAACACATACTGCTCAAAACCACCTTGTGACATTGACATCCCCAATCATAGACCAATGATTCCTTTAGGAGGTCATGCGCGGTTGTTTGTGGCATTCATCTTGGCCTTAGATAGATAAAAGATTCATTTAAGGCCTAACGATCATGTTTTCTCCCCTGACCAATACCTAATACTAAATTTTTTTAATGGTACTTATATATCTAGTTAGAGGAAAAACATTCTCTTGAAAGGTCATTTTTGGTATTTTAAGGCATCAACCTCAGAATCCTAAAAGTTTTCTTTATGGCCTAACAATTAGGTTTTTTTACCCTAACCATATTTAGGGTCCAAAGACTCATACCTAATGTTCAAAAACTACTAATAATTGTTTTGAGATGTCTCTGGTGGGAATGATTATTAGAGATGCTTGGAAAATCCATTATTATTATCATGCGTGTTTTTCAATGTTTTGGATCAATAACTCACGATAGCCTCACGATAGTCTCTCGTTTTTTGCACACATATTTCAAGTCTTCATGTGATGTGTAAGGAACTCTTAGAAAGCACTCTCGAACGAGATCATTTGGAATAAATTCCATTAGAACACTTCAAACACACCTATTTCCTGATCAAGTTCACCCAAAGATTTACCGAACATTAAGCTGTGAACATGAAAGTGAACGAAGTAAGTGGAAAATATGAAGTGGAGTTAAATATATAATATGTAGATGTTAGGCATGACCTTTTGTAACCTAATTTCAAGCCGACCAGAAAGGAACTTCGATTTTTCCACTAATAAACCACATTAAATGGTATTTATCCTCAATTTAAAAATATATTAATTTCTTAATTGACAACATTTTTATAAGTTTTCTATTGAATTTGACTAGTCGCTACTTTGACATGGAAATGTTTTATGTCAGATGGGTTATCATCACTCCAACAATAACTTCACTCTGGAAAATAATATTTTATTTAAATTATTTAAAAAATATTTAAATTACATAAAATTATATTTAAAAATTATTTAAATAATTTAATAATTAATTAATGGAGTTATTTTTAATATATATTTTTAAATTATTCAAATTACATAAATTTATATTTAAAATTTATTTAAATAATTTAATTATATCATATAGAATTAATTAGTGGAGTATTTTTTAATAGAATCATAGTACTTCATTCAAAAGTCATACCCTCAAGTCTCTTAATGTTAATTCATTTTATTTTTTCTCACATTAAAAATTATCCAACTTTCATGTTGTGTTCTCTATCTATTGCTATTAACTAGAAATTTGAGGATAACCAAAAATTAACATTGTGAAAGGAGAATTTGAAGACCTTGGTGAAGAGGTAGAGACATTGTAGATGAGAATAGAGGCTAGCCCAGTTAGGAAGACTTCACCCATAGGCTATTAATAGGGGTTGGTTGCTTGAGAGTGAAGTTATATTCTTCCAAATTATTCCCAAAAGGAATTCAAGAGTGTGGTATTTGAGCCTTATTTCTATGGTGTGGTATTTGATCCTTATTTCAATAGTGGGAAAATTTGGGTAGTTTTACACAATAGGCTTCATAGTCACATGTAGTTATTTAACAACCATTATATTTTAACATGGATAGAATAAAATGTGAGAAAAACAAATTGTTGGAACTCAACTTCCATAAATGGGATTGGATCATAGCACTTGAGTTGCAAGAATCATTTGAGAGAGATAGAAAAATCTGTTTTTTTTTAAACTATGGATGAGGAGACTCGTCATTTGAAGATAAATGAGAGTTGTGTATGATACCCCCTCCCCCACTAATGAAAATGTGGAACTAGAGGTAGAGTGTTAATTATATGGAAGAGGAACATGATGGAAGAGTCAAAGACCTTTTGTTAAATCCAAGTTAGAGTATACTTGTAGATTGGAGGTTATTAAGGAAGTGACATGTGGCATTACCTAATTGGTAGGTGTTGAAAGGTGAAACCCACCCAAAAATCCCCTTGAAACCTCGCAAAATGCACACATGTTCGACTATCTACACACCATTGAAGCAACATTTATTTGTGGAAGAAATGACAAATTGTTAGCTTGGTCCTGTAGTGATCTCGGTTGTTGCAATATCGATGAATTGATGGAAGCCTATTATTTTTGCATTGAAGTTGTGTGTGGGTATATTGTTAGGGTCGTACCCTAACCTCCCTATTTTAGGCTCGAAACGAGTTAGTTAATTAATGTATAAGGCCATATTCTTTGAATAAGGCCCATTAGATAATAATGGATGGTTATTTGATGTAAAAGGGTCCTCTTTATTAAATAAGGTGATTTATGTAGTAGAATGCATGCGATGTGTAGTTTCGATAGCCTGGGTACATATGGAGGTTCAACGTTAGGTCGCAGTAGTGAGGGCCTTAGTTATGGGCCACATGGAGCCCTTTCCCCATTTTGAGGAAATCACAGGTCTGAGGGCCTAAGGCCCTAAATCCATCCCCCCCACAACTTTCTCTCTCTCCCTTCTTTTGGCAGCCACATTCTAATCTCAGACTTGGATTTTGTGTTCCATGGGTAGGATCTTTCACATCTGTCTGTTTCAAGTATCTGGATCATGTCAACAAGATTTAGGTCGTGTGAAATGGATATAGATGATGGGGAAAACATCGATTATGGGATTAGTCTATTCACATCATGAGACTTTTGCACATATGATGAGTTTTAGGGAATTCCTTGAGCCAACAAACATAGTACAAGTATCCATCAACCTAAAGGAGTCAGAGTTATTGATCCAGTTGGAAAATTCAATCAAAATATGAGTCAGATTCCCTATTTTAATGAAGGAAACCTTCTTGAGGACTTAAAAAATAAGCCCATTTCTCAATCTTTTCCTTCTTCTAATTCTCTGAATCAGTATGATAGGTAGAGAGAGAGCTTGAGATTGGATAAGAAAGGCTCAGAATCAGGCTCGGTAGACCGGTCAAATAAAAAAATCAACTATATGAAAACTAGGGCTAGAAAGTCCAAATGATTGTAGTTTAAGATGTTAGTTCATGGAAGTTACACGATATGCAGACATAACCCTCATTGGGAGATTCTATGGGAGGGTTGTAGGAGATTCTTCATTAAGGGTCTAGATGGAAAATAATTGGCAATTGTGGTTAGGTTATATCTCTCAGTTCCACATCATGAGAAGGGGATGGATTTATTTCATCTTGCATTTGATGGATGATTGCATAGTGCTTTGGGAAAAGAATTGGAATTGGGGACCTTCAATTCCGGTTCTATGAAATTAGACCATTGATTTTGATCCTAAGTAGGAACTTGTAAACATTATGATGGTTTGGCTCATATTACCGAGACTAACCATCAGGTTTTGGTCCATAGAAGCATTATAAAATGTCAATAATAAGCTCAGAGTCTTTATTAGGCTCGAGCCAAACTGAGAATCCAAAGCCGATAGAATATGTTCTTAGATATAGATCGAGGTTAATGTGATAGATGGACTAATTGGATTGCTAGACCTAATTTTTTGAGATAGGGTTTGGCACCAAATGATAGAATATTGGAAGATCATGTTTCATAGATATGGATGCCATGGGATAGGGCATATTTAGACTCAATGCTCAAGGATATCCCCCCCTTTTTTTTTAACTCCCAAGGCCTAGTTAAAAAAGAATCTGGAAGACAGAGAGTCAGTTAAGAGATCTATCCTCGATAACCCTTTGATCAATGGACATTCTTCTCCTCTGGTCCCTGCAAGGTCATCTGGATGCAACTCATTATTTAGACCACTCAGGTAAAGAAGTCTCCTCTCCCCCCTCCATCTCTAAATTATTGGTCAATTCAGGTGATTCTCTCCCCATTTTTCATTTTGTAATTTCTCTTTCCTCCTCTCTTGATGCTCACCCTGACCCAAAAAATAGCTTTATCCCAAAATAAAGATTTATTCCTCTCGCTATCTCGATCCCTATCTCCTCTATTCTCCCTGACCCTCTTTTTGTACCCCTCTTTTAACTTTCCCTATATTTCTATGAAAGGGGGCCCTCTTTCCTCTTAGTACCCTCTATCTAGAGGGTCCCTTGGTAAGGCATTCACAAGCTGCGAGTGTGGTTCCAGTTCCCCCCCAAGAAAACCTACTCCCTTCAATCCAAGTACAAGTCGAAAATGATAATTCCTTCTCAAGGTGGTCTAGCCCCTAACCCTATTAAACCCAATCATGTTGGTTGAAAATCCCACTTACTCAAGGATCGAGGGAAAGTTGTCATGTAAATTTAAAAGGGGAAAAAAGTACCCATCACCAAGGCCCTTAGATCTAAGCCAACCCTTAAATGTTCCCCAAAATTATCATTGTATATTTTAATGCGAGAGGGGTAGGGAACCCCAAAAAATGATTAGCACTCAAAAGTATTTTGCAAAATCTGAAGCCTAATGTTATGCTTATTCAAGAAAATAAATTCTCTGGAATTAAAGTCGGGGTTATTCTAGAGTTGTGGTTAAATAACTGGTCATTTAGTTCCATTTACATTGAAAGAAAGTCAAGAGGGATCTTATTCTGATGGGGCTCTATGTGCAAGTCTCTTTCATCAATTTTGAATTTTAAACATTTATGGACCCTATGCTAACAAAATCCCATTATGATAGGATTTGGATTCTACATGCATGTTCAATGTCCCTTACACTATGGTTGGAGGATAATTTAACTTTACCATATCTTGGAGATAAGTTTGGGCTGACTTTCCTATAATTGACTCGCAAAGAGGCTTATTTATCTCTTTTTTGGAAGCCCATCATCTAGTAGATATCGAACTAGTGAAGTTGGTTCCCACTTGGTGCAATTTGCGAACCGGAAAAGATATTGTCTCTAAAAGGTTGGATATATTTTCTTCTTCCAAAGAATTCTTGTCATCTATTCTTTTAGTAAATTCATCAGTGTTGAAAGAGGGATTTCTGACCATAGGATGATAGTCCTCAAGATCAAGTCGGAATTAGAATTGCCCCCTATCCCTTTCAAATTCAACCACATTTGAATGGAAGAATAAGATTTTTTGTTTATTTTAAAAAGCTATTGAAAACCATTGGACTCCTCTGGAGATCAGTTGATGGTGTTCCAGTTCTCTAAGAATCTTGTTAGGGTTAAGAAATCCATTAAAATTTGGCTCAAAATCAAGAATGCTCATAAGAAGAGACAATTGTGTGAAAAGGAAGAAAACATTATGGATATGGATCGAATTTTGGGTGATGTATCTATGTAAAAAACTTAAATCAGGATACTCAAGGACTTAGAAGCCACTAAACACTCTCTTTTAGAATTAGAAGAGAAATCTTGGAGGTTAAGGAGTCGAACTCTATGGTTGAAGGTTGTAGACAATAACTCCATTTTTTTCCATCAGTACACTAACTTCTACAAGAGCCTTAACATGATCTATGAAATTGAAAATGAAGAAGGATTGATAGTAATATCCTTTGCAAACAAAGAAGAATTTGTAGCTCATTATTTTTAGTCCCTTTTCAAACCACTAGAAGGGTGCCCCATTCAAGAGATATTGTAGGTAGTTACTAAATTTCAACCTATCTTTAAAAAAGACATGAAAAAATGTCTATGTTTCGGATTCCAAAGTTTTAAGCTTGTCTGTCTTTTATCTGTTGATATTATGGTAGATGCGAGAGGTATTAACCTCCATGTGTAACCCTGGCAAGAATAGAACATTCTGGGAAGAAAAAAGAAACCCTAAAGAATTGGACATAAACCTAGAAGACAATTCAACTAAAGAAAATAATTAATATTGAGTCTTTAGACTCTAGAAAGAGAAGTCGACCCAACCAGCTAAGAAAGAGAAGTATAAATACATGATACGAGAGCTCATTTGTACACACACAACTTGAAACTACAAAAATTTAGTAAGTGCGCAAGTTTGGAGAGTAACTGCAGCCGCAACTACTGCAACTAGTATTTTCAGTTTTAGGCTTGGAATTTCTATTGGTTATGGTTTGGAATTTATGCTTGGTATGCTAGGTCTAGAGAGTGGTACACTATCTTGATTGGATTTTGGATCTAGGTTTTGCTTCTGTAATTATTCAAGCTATGTCAAGGTTAAGGTGCTCAGGGGTGGCTTCAGCCTATGGTTGGGTGACAATATTGCTATATTGTCTATGGTTGAGCGACCACACCTATTATTTATAACAGTTTATGGGCCCACACTATCTTCAGACAATCCAACCATTGGAAGACAGATTGGGAGGATCTTGCAAAGTTACAGTTGCAGTTGCAGTCAAAGTTTTTGATGCAACAATGAAACCCTAACCCTCTTGTTAAAGAACCTTAAGTGAAGAGATTGACCTAATTTATGGATAGCCTAGTGCATCCTAACCTAGTGCACCTCCCGGTACTCTCAGCAAGCTAAGACGCCAAGTTTGATTTTTGGGTCAAAAGTCAAAGGTTGACCAAGTCAAAGTATTCGTGACTTACTCTGTGAAGTTAGAAAACAAGTTAGAAGGGGATTCTAACTTTAGATCATGGAAGAAAAGCATTGACCTCGTCCTTTCCAAGAATAAATTGGTGGATATCATCAAAGGAAAGATAGTGGAACCATAGTTTGAAGAAGGAAAAGAGAAGGAACCTCATAATGTTGTAGTTATGGAGAAGTTCAAGGACAATGACATCAATTCCATGAGTATCATAGTGGACTCTGTAAAAGACCACTTGATACCGTACATATCTCATCTTGACTCATCTAAGAAGATGTACAATGCCCTAACTAATCTCTTCTCAGTCAGAAACATTGGACAAGTAATGAGTCTAAAGAATGAGCTTCGTGACATGAAAATGAATGATGATGAAAGAATAACATCATACTTTGTGAGAATATCCCAGTTAAGAGATCAACTACAAGCTATTGAAGAAATCATTTCAAGGAACCAGTAAATATAGTACTCAACATACTTCCCAAGACATGGGATGTATTTGCTGCAAGCATGAACACAAGAAAGGAGTATCTCACATTTGAATAACTTTGGACATGTTGTGCACAAGAAGAATCAAGGATTAACACAAAAGAGAAACCCCAAAATAAATACGATGATCAAGTCTTCACAGCGAAATTCAAGAATTTCAAGAATAAGAGGAAGTTTCGCTTAAGAAAGGAAACAGACGAAGCATCAATTGTCGAAGAAAGGGAACCCTCAAAGATGGCCAAGTAGGCTAAAACAAACTTCTTCTTCTAAGTCAAGGTAACAATATTCTTCAAAGTTCTTTTACATATCATGTTTACATAGTTTTTGTACATATCTTGCATATCTATTTCTTAGAAGATAGCATGTTCAAGTTAAACAATACCTATGGAAGAATAACAAGATAAGTATTTCTATCATGATAACTACAAGTCAAGAAATACACATGAAAATATGAAGTACGTTGAAAACCCTTGTTAACAATTCCCATGGAAGCTATTATATAAATAAAAACTACTAGATAAGCCGAAATCAGAATCAAACTTGAAGATACTCAGAAGAAGTCAAAACAGAAAGAAGTAAACAATCAAGAGGAAATTAGAAAAAAAGACTTGTGACACTTTTCAGAAGGAAATAAGGATGCAGACGAAAGTGTGGACTCTCTTAGATGGAGAAAAATGATTACAAAATTCCAAAAGAATAGCATGCATGAAGCAAGGATTAGGAGGGAGATAATCTTAAATGGTATGATCCATTGAGGATTATGAAGTATCTGTCCATGTTCCAATTGAAAGGAGTAGCCATGATAAGTAGCATGTGTTCAATTTGACTCTAGAAGAAGTCTTATTCAAAACGAAGCCTTAAAGTATCCTTGGTTGTCCATCTACATCCATGATTCTATGATGAAAGGAATAATTTGGAATATTCAGGGAATATAGAAGAACCCATGGACCCAAGAGCTAAAGAGAGACATGAGGAAGAACATGACTATTCCAAGAAAGAAAGAAAACCAAGAACAACTAGTTACTATACTGAGAATCACAATACTACCAGCTTGGTTTGTACCCACTAAGAAGCATTACCTTGCCATTGTATGGTATGATATAGTATGCATTGGCATTGCCAATGGTAATGATGTTGTTGTTGTAATACAACATGATGTTGTTGTTCTTCTAAACCTATTAAATGTTGGGCCTCTTCCATATTTTGGCATTGATGAGTGAGGTGTTCGTCCCCACAAATATTTCATGGGAACTTTACCTTTTTCTATTAACCCATTTCCCTCTCAACTTTCTTATTATATTTTTTGTCATTTCCCCTACTACCCTTCTTGCATTTGCCTTTATGTTTCTCTCCGGGCTACTCAGGGCCCTGTTGAGGGGTCCTAAATCCCTTTAAATGAACAACAAGAACCAAACCCTCCATCGAGGCCCAATTAGACTCTACAACGTTTAATGGTGGAATGGTTCTCCATATCTTGTGATCCAACCAATTAATCGATGGGCTTTACGTTTTATTGTGAAGGTATCTCCTTCAGTTTGGATGTTCTCTTTTTGTATTTTCTCTTAGGTGGGACCGATATGAGATAAAATCCGGTATAAACCAACTAGGTAACAAAGTGGGAACAAGCTTAACTATTGGAGAAGAGGCTGAGCTTGGGATAACCCTTTCACTCTAGCATGCAGACAATGATTCTCTACCACAGGCCTAATACTAATACATTAAGCGTGGTGGTATTCAATTACTGAATGAAATACAATTTATCAGAAGAAAACATGCATGTGATAAATGATGGCAAGTAAAATAATTCACTCAACTCTAATCATCAATCACATCATAAAAAAACAATTTATTTTCATCATTAAAGACAAGAACTGTAAAACATTGAATCAGATAACTAATCAATGGATTTAGTAGCTCTTACTCATTACAACATTCATTCATGAGATGAAATAAGAAATATTTCTTCTCCACATACAATCATACATGCATTTGATGAAAACACAAACTTGTCTCTGGTCCCAAAAAGGAATTCTCAATTAAAGGAATCTCCAAAATAGTTCTTAACAAAACAAAAAATGAGGGTCTTTGCAACAATCATCGACCTCTCAACTAACTAGTCGATGCTCTTATTTATAACATAAAATTAACTAAAAATAAAAACTAAAGTGAAGCTAAGTAAAAGAAAACTTGCCACAAAACGCTCTTGTTCTATCAGTTTCTCTAAGATTCATCTCAGGATATCACTTAAGTGGGTGAATATTCTCGTACTCTGACCACTTGATAAATAGATTCTCACATGTGTTGGCATACAGGAATCTATGTTGTTCCATTAGGGCTGAGTGAATCTCTCTTATATCTACTGCTTGTGCCCAATACTTGACTATTCTGGAACTTAACTATTGCAACATATCCTGAGATTTGATTGGGAGATCCATGAACTGTCGCACCTGACTTGGCACCATATCTGTTGTTAGCAATCAAAATGAATTGGTAAATTTTGAATTCCTTCTTCAAATTTTAGCTAGAATTACCTATTTTTTTTGTTTCAAGCCAGTGTCATGATTTCCAAAATTTCCATTAAATCTTGATAGCTCTTGTTGATTTTCTTTTTCCATAAACTCTATGGTCTTTTCTCCTTTAACCTGAAATACAAAAATCATAATAAATGGTTAATCCATTACTCTACAAGACTAGATCACACTTCATTTTACTCCTAAGTTTATAGGCTTCTCGGGACTTATGAGTTTTAACCAAACTTTTGGGGAAACTACAGAGTCAAACCATATACCAAACTCCTAGTTCCTAGTTATGTCATATGTTAGTCTCCACAATGCTTAAACATATAAAGTTATCAAATCCCAACACTGAGCACCAGTTGTTTTTACTCCATCATGAGTCATTTATATATGAAATTTATATCCCAATGCACATGGGATTCTACTCAGCAAATAAAAGAAATAAAATGCAATCATCAGGCCATGTGAAAAGCTGCCACAAGGAAAACAATAGGTGCTCTGTCATAGCGTGCAATTAGGGAAAATAAAGACAGGTGCAACACCATTTTCTAAATGCAAAATAGTCAAACACTTGATTTTGCAGGCAGAGGATTTGTGCATAGATGTTTTGTGGTGAGTACAACTGCGTGTTAGAGTTTTTGGCAAGGCAAAGGTATGTTTTTGAATGTAATGGAATCATAAATCAAGCAATAAGTGTAGTTGTAGTAGCTTGCAGAGGGGTCGATGTTACTCCTAACAAGGTTCATCGCAAGTATACAGAGATTTACATGGCTTCAAATATAGTTTTGCATAGGATAAGAAACACAAGGCTTGCCACTATTTTGACATCTGTACGTGGGGAAGGTATTGCTAAGATGGTTCTTTCTGCCATTGATATAGAGAATCATGCATGTGGTGTAGATAACTGGAATCAGGTAGAAGGGCAGTTTGTTGAATATCAGACAAATGTTTATGTTCTCTCGCAGGATTCTTTTGAATTGCCAGAGGAGACCTTATCTGTTGGAAATGAGGAGGCAACATTATCTGAGACATTGAGGGACAACTCCACCTGGTGTAACTCTGGCCACAGGGAAGGCTTTTGAAAACAAGGCTCCCTTATTATACATGTCTTAAGAGATCCATACTGAGTTTAAAGAGTCAGTTCTTAGAAATATTGGACTTCAGGGTACATTGTACTTGAAAATTACTTCCTCAAAATATTCTGGTGGTAAGGATATTGAATTTTCAATTAGGCTTGATGGTACAACTATAATCAGGAGTGCTATCATGAAAGATGTAATTGTTAATACCCTAGGAAAGGGTTTGTTTCATGTTTGAACTTCAACATCAGAAAATCCTATAACAGTTTTTAAATATCGTCTTCAATCCCATTTTACTCCATTGCCTTTGAGGGTTCATTTGGTAATATGTCAAAGTGGGACTTTGCTTTCAGTAATGATACAGTATGTAGCCAATCCATTTTTACCTGCACCCCTTAAAGATTTGGCCTTTATTTTGAAATTACCAAAGGATCCTACATTATCGAAAGTGTCTCCAAATGCTACTTTGAACCGACATAGTCAAGAATTGAGATGGCATATTCCATAGATCCAACTACAAGGTCATCCTGGATGTTTAAGAGTTCATATGCCAGTCATCCTTGCACCTCAGGATTCCACAGATCATGCTTCTCACAGGAAAGAATCAATTGTAAAAGGTCAAATAGAATTCTCTGTTCAGGGGCACACACTTTCTGGAATTACCTTCTGTCTTATTTCTGAAGGGAATGTAGCCCAAGCTCAGCTGGACGGAGTAGTTCATTGTGACTATCCTCATTGGATCGAAATACTATGTTATAATATCAATGTACACATCCCTGCTATATTCATGGAGTTTCCACTAGTCCATATATGCATGTCTATGCATGCGCTGCAGCTCAAGTCAAGAAAGCTATGGAGGTTTCTACAGTTGGAAGTCAATTAGAAGAAGACTATAGGTTTTAATGGAACTCCTCTAATTGAACTCGAAGTATAATAAGTCACTGTAAAGCAACCTTGAAGTTTTAGAGGCTAAGACAAAGCACATTTTCAAAATTTTACAGCTATCCAAAGATAAGGCTTTCACCAGCGGAAAAGGTAAAATTATTACCAATTAGCTGATGAAAAGTAGAGCTTTCACCAGCTAACTAGCAGATTGCAAGGCGAAATAGCTGGTGAAACCTGAGATAGCCAGAGAAAGAGTATTTTTTCCCAGATCGAAGTTTTACTCAGCCAAATCTCTTAAAAACTTTTTCTAAAGATAGATATTGAATTATAATGTCCAATCTAAGATCCACTTTTTATGCAAAGGAGTTAGAGGAGGTGTTCAAGTTGATTTGGCACCTATTTTGGGGGAAAGTGAATTAGGTTTTATTTCCAAACTTGGAAAATTTGAATTTCATCTTCCTCGAGAGATATCAAACAACCTTGGAAGGATTATCTACACAACACAGAGGTTCTACATGATCTGAAGACCATAGAATGAGGAATTGACCGCATTTTGAGGACCTCTTCCTCTCTTTTTGTAAAATTGTTTTGACTTTCTATCTTTATCATATCTGATCCATTCTTCTAGGAACTAAACTTTTATTGTAAAACTATAAAGCTGAAGATATGAGATGAACTAGGGGTTCAATTTTGGAGATACATTTTTCTCTTGTAGTAAGACTCTTATCTTGATAATAGAATCACGATGTTCTTTTGCTGTCAATATCAGATTTATTCATGCACTTCATTATTCTGAACTTTATTTCAGTTTAGCTTAGCTTCTAAGAACTGTTATCTTCTTATTAAGCTCATGAACTTGAATTAAATGAATTCTTACTATCTTGTATGAACCTACACACTGTTGTACTTGGTTATCTAGACTAGTGTTCTTCATACCCTATTTCAATTACTCCATTTGATCATTGATTTCTAAAAGCACTGTATTATTCGAATGCATGATAAGTTGTTTTTCTCATTAGCCATTGAGTTATCCTATTGATCCAAGTATATCTAATTATCAAATTCTTAAGTTACCAAGAATCTTTGCCTTACAACCCCAAAGAGTTTCTTGGAGTGATAACAAATGGGTGCCATTGCTAAGGAGAGGAGATTGAAGCTCAGCTTCCTTGGGAGACAACAAAATCCAGCTTTGATGATAGACAAAGTTTGGACATATATTCGGTTGTAATCATCTATCTGGTGACTCCATGAAGGACGGATTCAGTGGCGAGTCCAAAACATTCAGATTTCAAAAGCATTTTTTTCTCTTTTGGCTTGGAGGTTTGCACCTCTCAATTTTTCTTCAGTTCCTGGTTTCCCACATCCAATACCTAATATGTCGGAATGGGGAGATTTTCTGCCTATTTTCAAAGAGAGCAAAGAAGACAATCATGCATAACACTTCCTCAAGTTTCATGAGTGCATGGATCTATTAGATCTACAACATGAAGATTTTCGTATAAAGATGTTCATGTTTTCATTGTATGGTGATGCACGTCAGTGGTATTTTTATTTACCTCCTTCCAGTATTTCATCATTGAAGGATTTTCACAGAGCATCCATTGAGCATTGCAAAAGGTATTTTTCAGATGAGATTTCATTTGATAATTGTTGTGATGAATATGAATTACATTGTAAGTTTGAAGATGTAAATATAGAAAGAGCTCCCCCTCATAATATGCCACAACCCTTTAATGATCTTCAAGATGTTGTGTTTTCCCATCAACATGAAGTACAAATGGATAATAAAGAAACTAAACGCCCTCTTACCATCTTTAAGTCTAATTGTTATGAATTTGAAGAGCTGGTTCCTTTAGCTACAGGTAGGTTACAAGTAGGCTACAAATTCCAGAAGAATAGTTGCACATTCTAGATGACTCCATAGCCCAATGGTAAATGCGACTGGAACTACTAGGTTCCTGGAAACCTCGCAGGGTGATTTCCATCCCAGCTAGAGCCAGTTGTTAGCGATCCAAATGAAATGGTAAATTTTGAATGCCTTCGTCAAATTTTAGCTAGAATTGCCTATTTTTTTGGTTTCAAGCCAGTGTCATGATTTCCAAAATTTCCATTAAATCTTGACAGCTCCTGTTGATTGTCTTTTGTCCATAAACTCTGTGGCCTTTTCTCCTTTAACCTGCAATACAAAAATCATAATAAATGGTTAAGCCATTAGTCTACAAGACTAGATCACACTTCATTTTACTCCTAAGTTTATAGGCTTCTCGGGACTTATGAGTTTTGACCAAAATTTTGCGGAAACTACAGAGTCAAACCATATGCCAAACTCCTAGTTCCTAGTTTACATGTCATATGTTAGTCTCCACAATACTTAAACATATAAAGTTATCAAATCCCAACACTAAGTGCTAGTTCTTTTTACTCCATCATGAGTCATTTATATATGAAATTTATATCCCGATGCACATGGGATTCTACTCAGCAAATAAAAGAAATAAAACGCAACCATCAAGCCACGTGAAAAGTTGCCACGAGGAAAAAGATAGGTGCTTTTTCATAGCGTGCAATCAGGGAAAACAAAGATAGGTGCAATGCCATTTTGTAAATGCAAAATAGTCAAACACCTGATTTTGCAGGAAGAGTATTTGTGCCAAATGTTTTGTGGTGAGTATAACTACGTGTTAGAGTTTTTGGCAAGGCAAAGGTATGTTTTTGAATTTACTGGAATCGTAAATCAAGAAGTAAGTGTACTTGTAGTAGCTTGCAGAGGGGTCAATGTTACTCATGAAAAGCTTCATCGCAAGTATACAAAGATTTACATGGATTCAGATATAGTTTTACGTAGGGTAAGCAACACAAGGCTTGCCACTATTTTGACATCTCTACGTGGGGAAGGTATTGCTAAGATTGTTCTTTCTGCCATTGATATAGAGAATCGTTCACATGGTGCAGATAACTGGAATCAGGTAGAAGGGCAGTTTGTTGAATATCAGGCAAATGTTTACGTTCTCTCGCAGGATTCTTTTGAATTTCCAGAGGAGACCTTATCTATTGGAAATGAGGAGGCAACATTATCTGATACATTGAGGGACAACTCCACCTGATGTAACTCTAGCCACATGGAACGTTTTTGAAAAAAAGGCTCCCTTATTATACACATCTTAAGAGATCCATACTGAGTTTAAAGAGTCAGTGCTAAGAAAGATTGGATTTTAGGGTACATTGTACTTGAAAATTACTTCCTCAAAAGATTTCGGTGGTAAGGATATTGAATTTTCATTTAGGCTCGATGGTACAACTAGCATCAGGAGTGCTATCATGAAATATGTAATTGTTAATACCCTAGGAAAGGGTTTGTTTCATGTTCGAACATCAGCATCAGAAAATCCTATAACAGTTTTGAAATATCGTCTTCAATCCCGTTTTACTCCATTGCCTTTGAGGGTTCATTTGGTAATATGTCAAAGTGGGACTTTGCTTTCAGTAATGATACAGTATGTAGCCAATCCATTTTTACCTGCACCCCTTAAATATATGGCCTTTATTTTGAAATTACCAAAGGATGCTACTTTATTGAATGTGTCTCCAAAGGCTACTTTGAACCGACATAGTCAAGAATTGAGATGGAATATTCTAGAGATCCAACTACAAGGTCATCCTGGATGTTTAAGAGTTCATATGCCAGACATCCCTGCACCTCAGGATCCCACAGATTAGGCTTCTCGCAGGAAAAAATCAATTGTAAAAGGTCAAATAGAATTCTCTGTTCAGGGGCACACACTTTATGGAATTACCTTCTGTCCTATTTCTGAAAGGAATCTATCCCAGTCTCGGTTGGAAGAAATAGATCATTGTGACTATCCTCATTGGATCAAAATACTATGTCATAATATCAATGTACACATCCCTGCTATATGCATGGAGCTACTACTAGTCCAGATATGCATGTTTATGCATGCGCTGCAACTCAAGTCAAGAAAGCTATGGAGGTTTCTACAGTTGGCAGTCAATTAGAAGAAGACTATAGGTTTTAATGGAACTCTTCTAATTGAACTCCAACTATAATAAGTCACTATAAAGCAACCTTGAAGTTTTAGAGGCTAAGACAAAGAACATTTTCGAAATTTTACAGCTATCCAAAGACAGAGCTTTCACCAGTGCAAAAGGTGAAATTATAACCAGTTAGCTGATGAAAAGCAGAGCTTTCACCAACTAACTAGCAGATCGCAAGGCGAAATAGCTGGTGAAATCTAAGATGGCTAGAGAAAGAGTATTTTTTCCCAGATCGAAGTTTTACTCAGCGAAATCTCTTAAAAACGTTTTCTAAAGATAGATATTGAATTATAATGTCCAATCTAATATCCACTTTTGATGCAAAGGAGTTAGAGCAGGTGTTCAAGTTGATTTGGCACCTATTTTGTGGGCAAATGAATTAGGTTTTATTTCCAAACTTGGAAAATTCAAATTTGATCTTCCTCAAGTGATATCAAACAACCTTGTAAGGATTATCTTCACAGCACAAAGGGTCTACATGATCTCAAGACCATAGAATGAGGAATTGACCGCATTTTGAGGATCTCTTCCTCTCTTTTTGTAAAATTGTTTTGACTTTCTATCTTTAGCATATTTGGTCCATTCTTCTAGGATATGAGCTTTTATTGTAAATATATAAAGCTGAGCATATGAGATGAACTAGGGGTTCAATTTTGGGGATACATTTTTCTCTTGTACTAAGACTCTTATCTTGATAATAGAATCATAGTCTTCTTTTGTTGTCAATATCAGATTTATTCATGTACTTCATTATTCTGAACTTTATTTTAGTTTAGCTCAGCTTCTAATAACTGTTATATTCTTATTAAGCTCATGAACTTGAATTAAATGAATTCTTACTATCTTGTATGACCCTACACACTGTTGTACTTGGTTATCTAGACTAGTGTTCTTCATACCCTATTTCAATTACTCTGTCTGATCATTGATTTCTAAAAGCACTGTCTTATTCGAATGCATGATAAGTTGTTCTTCTCATTAACCATTGAGTTATCCTATTGATCCAAGTATATCTAATTATCAAATTCTTAAGTTAACAAGCATCTTTGGCTTACAACCCCAAAGAGTTTCTTGGAGTGATAACATCTATCACCTTATCTATTTCCTCGGCCCATGATGAGTCTGGACTATGTCGTGCAAGTCGAAAAAGTCATTGAGTCTGCCAAACTCGTGGAGGTTGATGTCTTTCATTACCTGGTTGATATTGATCCAGATTTTGGCACACTTGGCCCATTTTTCTTGGATTTCTCGATGAGGTTCCTGAGCCATTTTTTCCCAATACTCGATCGATTTCTTTATGCGATCAAGGATGCTCTCTTTTAACACCCAAATTCTGTGTTCTTTTGTATCTTGACCCTGTTGGACAACACCGATATAGTCAACCCTCTCCATGCCTTGTTGTGATTTATCGTACCACTTCTCCATATCTTTTCACGTCGCAAGTGCCATGAGGGTGTCTTCCTGGAGATCGGCTATCCTTGCAATGAATAGGTGTTTCTCATCTGTAAATTTGTTGTAGGCCTCCTGGAATTCGCTCCTTAGGAACACTCTGGCCTGTGTGGTGTCCTGATAGTATTTCTCCAAGTGGTGCAAATGTTCCAAATCCTTTAGGGAAGCGACCAACTCCTCTTTATCTCTTTTAGGTCTTTCCAAGGTGGCATCTGTGATTTCCATCCTTGCATTGATAATTTCGGACGTCTTGGCATTCTCTGTGTTGTTCAGATTCTCCTCTGTAGTCATGAGGATGGAGCGATCTAAAGTGATCATCCTCTTCTTGGTGGTTCTCTAGACAATAGATTTCCTTTTTCGGTCATCAGAGATGGCATGTATGTCAACTAATTTGTCCATGACTTTGGGGATTTTCTGATATCCCTAGGTGAGTGTATTCCCCAGAATCCTGATGGTATATACTTGTTCAAGACTAGGATCTTGAACTTCCTCCCTGTGTTTTGAAGGCCCATCTTTTGTTTGTTGCTCATCGGGGAGTTGAGTATCGATTGAAATTGAGGCATCGAGGGTAGGATTGGTACTTACTTGATCCTTGGTCATTGAGATGATGATTTCCTACTATAGAGCTTCTTCCTTTTGATCGCCCGACCCTGGCTCATCCTTCAGATTGTCCACTTGGGTATCCAATGCATTGCGAAGCTGAGTGTCTAAGACATTCTCAGCTTCTTGTTCTTTCTATGGAATCCCCTGAATTCGAGCGTCGATAACTGGGGAAGATTTCTTCTTTGGCCCCTTTTCCTCTTTGACATGTACAGGGGTCACAATGGATACCTCCAGGCTCTCATCATCACCATAGATTTTTATCAGTTTTCTTAGGGGGTTTGGCGCACTTTCTCTCCCTCATGTTCCAACTATCTCTGGATGAGTCATAATAGTCGTCGGTGATCCATCCAGTGGCATTGGGAATTCAGGGTCGTCTAATCCAATAATTTCATCAATGTCTCTAAATTCAGGGCCGCTTGGGCCCATCTGGCTTCCATATGGGTTATCGACAAAGGGCCTTGTTATTCTTGTGAGGTATGGATCATCTTGCAGCTAATTAATTATCCGTTGTGCCTATTCTAACATGAGAAATCCCCTTTCCCATGCATCCTGCGCCATATGGAAAATTATGTCTTGTACCATGGCTACTGGGGGAATCTTTGCTGCTTTGACCTCTACCTGGGGAACTGTTGCTTTAGCCGCTATCATTTCCTCTTTGGATCTAAGGGCCTCTTCAGCTGATTTTTCTATGTTTTTTTTTTGTTCATCCAGAATCATGGCTCTAAACTTAGTCATTTTGGGATAAACCATCGTTTCCACCACCTCATCCCAGTCTTGGGTGTTAGCACTTGATAAATTTCCTAGCCGTTGAAACAAAAGAAATCTACAAAGGTAACTTTATCCCAACCACTTTTAAAGCTGGGATCTAGCCCTTCCAGCTTTAGAGAGGGATCTCTCTATATGATTTAGCTTTGTTTATAACTTTAGATGTTAGGCTAGGTAAAGAAATAGGTAGGTTTTGTTGTCAAAGTGTTTTTTAAATTGGTTGAGACAGTCTACACATCCATTGGGCTATGGGGTCTGTGTTTAAATAAATATGAAATACAACTAGAAATGATAAAGAAGACTTTCACAGGGCGAGATTATATACTCACTCAATATTTTAGTAGCTTAAATGATGGACAGAAGAAAATATGAGAAAGATAAATTCAACTAAGAAGCAGTTAAGAATTTCTTAATCGAAAACATCAGAAGATAAACATTAAAATCTTTTAAAGTCGGAAACAGGGTATCCAAGATAAATCCTGCAACATATGTTACTCTAAAAGATTAGTTTCAGAAAACAATATGATCACAAAGCAAGAATAACATTCAACTTAGAGAATAAACATCACCAGTGAATACACGCAAGAATCCTGTAAAAGTGTCTCCTTTTTATTAATGGAAGATCTCTTCAAAAATGTTACAGCCTGATAGCGTCAGGGTGTGAAGATAAACAACCCTCAATACTTCGAAAGGTGAAGTATTTATAACTCTAATTACAAACGTTCCTGTCATAACTGATCAGGACGTGCTAATTCTATTTTTAGCCTAACTAATTTAACTAATCAAACTGCTTGATGACTTGGTGCAATTACACGCGGAATTTCTGGGTAGACCGTTGATGAAGCCTTTTCACGACCTCATCTAACTGGACAGGTGACTGGACCTGGACAACTCATCTGCTAATCGAGCATATCGCAGAGTTCCTCCCATATGAGATGACTAGGCACAATGACTTTGAGTAGTCTCCAATACACTTCGTCCATTTCTGTATACTTGGCGAATGTGGGCTTAGTGAGGAATATGTATCGAATCTCATGTTGGATACTGATGTCCAACTGAAGAGCATCCAGGAATGCTTTGCCGGTGATGCTCCCTTGTATGCCAACAAACTTTGAACTGTCCTTAGACACTTCATACAGTCTCTTTTTGTAATCTGGGAGTGTCATCAGTTTATCATTAATAACCTTCAGAGTGGGGAGACCTTTCTTTTGTAGAGCCTCGATCTTGTTGAACAATTTTTGTACCCCTAGGTCCATGGTCTGAACCTTTTCTTCTAGTTGAAGCATTAATCCCCTTTTGGTCAAAACTCTTTTGACCTCAAGGATGGTCTATGTTCTGTCCTCAATATTCAATTCTTCTAGCTCTTGTCTGGTCTTAGAGTTTAGGAATTTGATGATCTCATTTACCTGAGTTGGTCTATCTCCTAATTCTACTATGATCTTTTCAATGGCCTATTTTCTCTTCTGGACCAACTCATTCTGTTCAAACATAATTTAGATCATGGGCCATATCTCATTTATGTACTTTGTGATTTCTGTCCATACGTTCTCTTTGACCTCAGCCAAAGTCTTCCCTGCCACTGTTTGTTTTTGGAGATGCTGTAGTTCCTTCTTGAGCTGCTCAGTTACCTTCTTTTCTTTGGGGAGACTGGTCTGGAAAGAATTTTTGAGTTCTTGGAGGTTCTCCACTTCCTTCTTAAGCCTGTTGATTTGTGTCTCTTCCAGGTTCATCTTTTCCATGGATTTGGCGAGGTCTGTTGTCCCCTCTTGTGGTGTCACTGGTGTTGCAGATGGGATTGTTGTCACTGCTGTTGTGCTTGCTCCTGAAATCGGAATGACACTCTATGGAATTACTTCCATTGGCTTCATTTGTTCCTTCTCTTTTAATAATCTCTCCATCTTTGCTTCCATTTCTTTGAGTTGTGCATTCTGCTCCATAAGCAGTTTGAGCATTTCATATTTCTCGCCTTCTTTCTCTGCTATCTCCTTTGCCTGCGAGTCTTCTGTAGGAGGGAGATTCAGTTGTTTCCTCAAGGAGACAATATATGCATTCTTCTTCTTTATCATCTCTTCTGCAGCTTTGACGTTCGAGGGATCATAGCCGATCTTGAGGACCATCTCCTCCAAAGTTTTGATTCTATTATCCTTCGCAAAAGATGAAATCTTTTCCAGCTTGAGCTGTGGCTGAGCATTGTTTAGTGATACCTGTAATTTTGCTGAAGAAGTTGGAGCATGTGCCAGTGAATGGAATACCATCTCCCCAATCTGTTTGTGCAAATCCATCTGATCTGCTGGGTGCACGTCCTTCGTCTCGAACTCGAAGGTGGCCCTCTTGTAGTCTGTGATTACCTTGGGATCTGGTACCTGTGCCTGGAGGAAGGCCATGTGCATCCTACCTTTTTCTGTGTCAAATGCAGACAACATTCTATGCTGCAGAGTCGACATTCGCTTTTGAAACTGAGCATAAGTACTACTGGTAAGGGTCTGATTCTTTTTCTTAATCAGCTCGTACTTCTCAAAAATGCTCAACTTGGGCCCAGTCTTTCCCAGTTGAGTATCCAGTGGGGAGTCTGTGAATTTCTTCGGCACAACTAGGGTGATTTCCTTATGCAGGCTTGAACCGAAGGGTGGAATGACAGACTTAGTCACTGTGGTAGGCGGGGCCTCTTTCTCCCTAGTAGGGCTGGGAACTGTGGCTGTCTTGGGCCTCTTAGTATGTAACTGGAACTCTTTAGACGACACCTCCGTGAAAGGCGGAGATGATTCTTATCGAGGCATTTTTTACTTAGGTACTTGTGGCATGGAAGTTGGTGGAACAGTGGTAGGGGGAACCTGTTGTCCCACTTCAACCAAGGTATCAGGCACCCACACCGTCTGATTAGCGAATTTCTCAATCTCGGGCTTAGCTTCGTGAACGTACGGGATATTTTTGTTCTTCACTCGCATTTCTGAGATGATCCCATGAGGATCATAGTGCCATGGGAAGCTCATAAAGAACTTCATTTCTTTCAACATCTTGTCAGCTCCTTCCCTGGCGCCTCGACTGTTGCAGATGAAGGAGACAATCTTCCCCTTGATTCAAAGCTGCTGCTTTTTCTTCAAAGACACGAAATGGATATCATATGAATTCATGATTTGTCTTATGTATTCTAGAGCAAAGATTCTTACCGGAACATACCTAGGTAGCTTGTAAGGTGCCAAATCGCACTTGAATACTCTGATCTCGGTATGGTTTTGATAAAGGTACCAATCTCTGGTCTTGGTGTTGTCCGAGAGATGGAAACTTCTCTGGACTTCATCGTTTATTCGAGGCTCGGGCTTTCCGCTCAACATGCGTACCACAGGGTGGTAGAATAGATCGATGAAATCCTTGAAGCTATACTCTGTGGAGTTATGCTTCTGCAAAGAGGTCCATGCTGTGACTGGCTGAGGCCTTCTATCTGCGTCCATCTTCTACATGGAAAAACTAAATTTATCTGCTTGAAAGTAGACAAACAAGTATGCCAGTATAGATGAATATATGAACATGCCTTCCGTACCAAAATTCACGAACTGTTCGTGAGTATTGTCGGCCAAGAAGGTGTTGTAATCAAACTGTGTTGTGGGTTTTTCATCATTGGAGAAAATGGATAGAAAACCCAGAATGGGCTCATCTACCCACTGGTCGAAATAGT
>ML838306.1:0-32517 GCA_009831015.1 Picea engelmannii | reverse complement strand
TGTAAAAGTGCCTCCTTTTTATTAATGGCAGATCTCTTCAAAAATGTTACAGTCTGATAGCGTCAGGGTGTGAAGATCAACAACCCTCAATACTTCGAAAGGTGAAGTATTTATAACTCAAATTACAAACGTTCTTGTCATAACTGATTAGGACATGTTAATTCTATTTTTAGCCTAACTATTTTAATTAATCAAACTGCTTGATGACTTGGTGAAATTACACGCGGAATTTCTGGGTAGACTGTTGATGAAGCCTTTGCACGACCTCATCTAACTGGATAGGTGACTGGACCTGGACAACTCATCTTCTAATCGAGCAGATCGCAGATATCCTCCCATCTGAGATGACTCAGCACAGTGACTTTGAGTAGTCTCTGATACACCTCGTCCATTTCCATAAACTTGGCGAATGTGGGCTTAGTGAGGAATATGTATCGAATCTCATGTTGGATACTGATGTCCAACTGAAGAGCATCCAGGAATGATTTTCCGGTGACACTCCCTTGTATGCTAGCAAACTTTGAACTGTCCTTATACACTTCAGACAGTCTCTTTTTGTAATCTGGGAGTGTCATCAGTTTATCATTAATAACCTTCAGACCGGGGAGACCTTTCTTCTGGAGATCCTCGATCTTGTTGAAGAATTTTTGTACCCCTAGGTCCATGGTCTGAACCTTTTCTTCTAGTTGAAGCATTAATCCCCTTTTGGTCAAAACTCTTTTGACCTCAAGGATGGTCTTTGTTTTTTCCTCGATCTTCAACTCTTCTAGCTCTTCTCTGGTCTTAGAGTTTAGGAATTTGATGATCTCATTTTCCTGAGTTGGTCTATCTCCTAATTCTACTATGATATTTTCAATGGCCTGTTTTCTCCTCTGGACCAAGTCATTCTGTTCAAACATAATTTGGATCATGGGCCATATCTCATTTATGGACTTTGTGATGTCTATCCATACGTTCTCTTTGACCTCAGCCAAAGTCTTCCCTACCACTATTTGTTTTTGAAGATGTTGTAGTTCCTTCTTGAGCTGCTTAGTTACCTTCTTTTCTTTGGAGAGACTGGTCTAGAAAGAAGCTTTGAGTTCCTGCAGGTTCATCTTTTCCATGGATTTGGCGAGGTCTGTTGTACCCTCTTGTAGTGTCATTGGTGTTGCAGATAGGATTGTTGTCACTGCTATTGTTCTTGCTCTTGAAATCGGAATGGCACTCAATGGAATTAATTCCATTGGATTCATTTGTTCCTTATCTTTTAATAATCTCTCCATCTCTGCTTCCATTTCTTTGAGTTGTGCATTCTCCTCCATAAGCAGTTTGAGAATTTTGTCTTTCTCACCTTCTTTCTCTGCTATCTCCTTTGCCTTTGAGTCTTCTATAGGAGGGAGCTTCAGCTGTTTCCTCAAGGAGGCAATATCTACATTCTTCTTCTTTATCATCTCTTTTGTAGCTTTGATGTTTGAGGGATCATAGCCGATCTTAAGGACTAGCTCCTCCAATGTTTTGATTCTATTATCCTTCGCAAAGGACGAAATATTTTCCAGCTTGAGCTATGTCTGAGCATTGTTCAGTGATACGTGTAATTTTTTTGTAGACGCTGAAGCATGTGCCAGTGTATGGAATACCATCTCCCCAGTCTGTTTGTGAAAATCCATCTGATCTACTGGGTGCACGTCCTTCCTCTGGAACTCGAAGGTGGCCCTCTTGTAGTCTGTGATTACCTTGGGATCTGGTACCTGTGCCTGGAGGAAGGCCATGTGCATCCTGCCTTTTTCTGTGTCAAATGAAGACAACAGTCTATGCTGCACAGTCGACGTCTTCTTTCGAAACTGATCGTAAGTACTGCTGGTAAGTGTCTGATTCTTTTTTCTAATCGGCTCGTACTTCTCGAAAATGCTCAACTTGGGCCCAGTATTTCCCAGCTAAGTATCCAGTGGGGAGTCTGTGAATTTCTTCGGCACAACTGGGGTGATTTCCTTATGCAGGCTCGAACCGAAGGGTGGAATGACAGACTTAGTCACTGTGGTAGGCGGGGCCTCTTTCTCCCTAGTAGGGCTGGGAACTGTGGCTGTCTTGGGCCTCTTAGTATGTAACTGGAACTCTAAATGTAATCGTATCTAGCACTAAAATGTCCCATCATGTCACTTTCTCAGTGGGAGGATTGGGGATTGGGGATGTGCCATAAACGTTTTCATTGATATCCTTCTGTGAAAACCTATGACACCAATCGATTTCATCGTCTGCTACTGAGGTGGAAAAACTGCCTTGGGGGTGTGACTTGGACCTAGGGAACCAAGAATGACTCGAGGTTAATCTAGACCGTAATGTTTCTCCAATTTGGCAAAGACACATGGCGTTGAAGACCAGTGACTTAATTCACATGTATTATTCAGACTCGGGACTTTCTTCAAGTTGTGCATTCTAAAATAAACCTATGCTCATTGATGCTGAAAAGGTATCGGGGATTGGCGATCGGGGATGAACCTATCACTAGCTTTTCTGCGGATTAGCTTCCTCAAAAATCCCGATGCTAAAACACTTAGAGAATTGGTGATCAAAGACAACTCTTTTAGCGTGGTCTGAATGTTCATCGAGATTTGGTCTTCTCCGATTCCGACAAGCACGTCAGGTATCGACTATCAGGGATATCATTTCTTTCTTCTTTAATTTTTACTCCCTACTCCTTTTACTGATGTCGATCGTGGATCAACCATCGATGATGTTCATATGTGATACTTTTTCATGAAACTAAACTTCCTTTCCCGAGTGATTCTTTTTCATCTCTTAATTCTTTTCGATGTCGAATATTGAGGGCATTGGGTGAAGTGTTTTGGCTGTTGATTCCTTATTTAAGTGTCAAGCCTTTTTAATTCATGGGGTTTCATAATGTTACACAAACTTGAATAGCTAATGAGAGTCAAGAGAACAAGCAAAGACAAAACAATTCCCAAAAGAAAATTGAATTCAGACAGTTCAAAGATCAAGTGGTACCCAAAAAGTGAAAAATTGACATAGGATTTTTAGGGTGTGTTGAGTGCTCAACAAATGGAAACATACTGGGCGACAGAAGAAACTATGTTCCTTCCTCGGGTTCGGATGATGGAAAAGTTGATTAGGAACTTAACTAGTTTTCATTAGAGATTCTTTTACCCTTGCATTTGAAATTCCCCGGTTGACATATCCGGGCCTACCTATGGGGTTTTCAACCTTTATTCAACCTTCGTTTCCTGTAACTCTGACTCACACCCCCCTTTGACAAGAGTCTAGTAAATATTTCACTTACACTACGCCTTTTAGTTACCTTTATTCATTTTCTACGGTGTTTCCCCGCTGCCAACGAGCTTCCATAGCCCCGACGGAGTCATCCAGACATCAAATACCTTGCTCCGCTACCAGTGAGCATCCATAGCCTCGACGAAGATATATTCATACCCTCTCTTACTGTGTGCTCATTTGATATGCTTGACTTTTATTTCGACAGAATGCCTTGAGCGAGCGGGAGAGGAGGACGTATGTTATTTGCAATAATGAGGTGATTAAAGTGGAACTCACTAGCTCTATATCTGAGGTGCATGTAGTCCTTTCCAACTTACCATATTTCCCTTAAGGTTTTACCAAACCACCAAGCAGACACTTCTGCATTTCCCCAAATTTGTTCATCTGCGCAAGTTAGATAGAAAACCCATCGAAATAACCATGGGTTCCTCATCATTTCTTTTGTTTGTATGTGAGTGACGAGTTAGGAACAAAGTTCGCTATGTCGCATGATTTTAGGTCAACCGTTTCCTTGCTAAACACAATCTTTCAAAATCTCAGAAGCACAATTGCAAAAGATAAAACAAAAATTGCATAAATGCAAAAGATAAATCAACGCATCTAAAATAAACACAGAAGAGATAATTTTACTTTTTTTAATGAAAATATTGTTTTAGGGCTTGGCCATTCACTGGGAGAGAGTCAGGTTACCCCCTCAAATTCTTTAGTTGATACGTGTCTAACCCAATCTTCTCGGCCACCTGGAAAGGTCCGAGCCATAGATTCTGAAACTTAGAATGTTTTCCTTTAGGCTCATTTGCTTTGTCCCACTTTAGGAATAAGTCTCCTACTTCAAAATTATTCTCTTTAGCCTTATGTTTATCAAACCATGTTTTAACTATCTGTTTGTGGGCTATGAAATTTGATTTATCTTTCTCCCTTTCTTCTTCTATCATCAGCAAGGTGTCAATTCTTTGTTGTAAGATTGACGAGGGATGCTCTCTGGAATCATGAGAAAGTTGAAGGGATAGAAGATATAACCCGTTCGGGAGAATGGCTTCCTGTCCGTATACCAAAAAGTATGGGGAATTCTCTACAGTTTCCTTGGGTGTGACTATATTTTCCCATAAAGTGTTATGAAGAAGATTATGCCAATTCCTCTGGTTGTTTGCAATTGTTTTCTTCAATATCCTCACTAGGTTCTTATTAGTTGATTCCGCCACTTTGTTTCCTTGTGGATAATAATTTGCAGATTATATAATTATGATTCCTTTGTCTAGGGAAAACTATGTTAATAAGGTGGAAGAAAATTAAGTTTCATTATCAAAAACAAGTACAGAAGGGACATCGAACCGTGTGATCAGTTGTTGTTCTATGAATTGGATTACCACCTTCTTGTTTACATGAGTCAGAGGGATGGCCTCTGCCCATTTTTTGAAATAATCGGTGGCAATAAGTATGTATTTATGTTTTTTTGAGGAACTTGGTGTAATTTCACCTATGATATATAACCCCCATTTCTCAAAAGGCCGAGAAACGACCATCGGTTGAAGTAGGAAAACTGCTCTCTTTTCCCTCCCCACTCTTACTTGACACATCTTACAGTTCCTAGCGTATGTGTGAGCATCTTTGAACAAAGTGGGAAAATAATATCCAACTCTCAATATCTAATGAGCGGTGGTGTTTCCTGCAAAATATCCACCATCGGGACCGTCATGGAGCTCCTTCAGAACTTTGTCTACATCTTCACGTTTGAGACATCTTAAAAGTAGCCCATCATAATTAACACGGAAGAGTACTGAATTTACGAGGCGATATTGTGTGGATTTTAACCTGAGGGCTCTGCTTTCCTTAGGGTTTACATTTTCTGGGCAAGTCTCATGATGCAGGAGATAAGTCAATTTCTCATACCAGGACTCTTGCCCTGGGGAGATGTATGAAGCTTCAATACACCACAATGCCAATTCATTTTCCCATGCAGGGTCTTCCTTTACTTGGTCCTGGGCTTCAACTTCTAGTTGGAATAACCCTTGTCCCTTAACCAATTTAGTAGGTTTTATATCTAGGTCAAATTCTTGGACTACTACCATCCAATTTCCTCTTCTCTCACCCATTTCCTATTGAGTAAATAGGGATCAGACTGTAGGGTGAGGCACGATGACTTTGGTATGGTTATTAAGGATGTAGGATCTCAAGTGTTTTACTGCCTTGTATACCACATAGGCCTGCTTGTCTATGGAAGGGTAATTTAATTCATCTCCTTGGATATTAGTGCTCATAAATGATATCGGGGCCTAGTTGTTGTCATTGTCCTTCTGATTCAAAACTGCAGCTAACGATTGGTCGGAGGTGAAAGTATAGAGGAAGAAATCTTTGTTGAAATCGGGGCTTCATAACACTGGGGCTTGAGATATTGCAGTCTTAATATTGTTGAAAGCCTTATTTTGTTCATCATCCCACTTAAATGCAACATATTTACGAATAATTTTTTGTAAGGGTTTGATATTTTCCGCAAAGTCGGGGGTGAATTTCCTCACAAAATTGATTTTCCTCAAAAACGATTGCATAGCCTTTTTTTTGTGAGGCAATGATAGTTGAGATATAGCCTTAATCCTTTCAGGATCTATGCGAATGCCTACTTGAGATATAATGTGGCCTAACAATTTACCTTCCTCGACACCAAAAATATTTTTCTTAGGGTTCAAGGATGTATCGTATTTCCTACACCTTTCGAAAATATATGTTAAATGATGGATGTGATAGTCTTTATTAATTGAAAACATAGTCATGTCATCTAAGTAGACCACTACACACTTGTTGATTAGTCAACGGAACGCTATGTCCATGGCCCTTTGGAAGGTTTCTCCTACATTGATTAACCCAAAGGGCATACATTTATAAGAGAACATACAATAAATAATAATTCAGGGATGATTTTAAGGATGCAAATTTATTTTAAAATGTAGAAACCTTGGCGAATATTACTAATCCTTCATATGCCAACTATAAATGATTGGCGATATTTTTGTAAAAATATTCAAATTTATAAGGATTTTATATAGTTTTTATAAAATTTTGGCGATTTTTAAGGTAAAATAATTTTATCTTATAGAATTTGGGTGAATCATTTTTAAAATAGAGAATCTGGTTTTTGGAAAAACCATGGAAAATTAGCCCATTAACGAAATTTAGCCCCTAAAATCATCAGAAGGTTCCCCACCTAGTTCGGAAGGTAGTTTTCAAGTGATCCTCTTCTGAAACTAGAACCTGGTTGTAACCCGAGAAACCATCCGGCAAGGAAAAAATCTCAAATCTAGACACGGTCTACAGGAGTTGCTCCATTGGTGGGACTGGGTAGTTGTACTTTTCTGAAGCTCTGTTGAGATTTCTGAAATCTACACATAGGTATATTTCCCCATAATTTTTCCTTACAGGAACCAAGTTTTCTACCTGATGCAGGAGCATCACCTTCAAAGTCAAAACGCAAGCGTGGAGGCAAAGGAACGACATCTCAGCATGACATAATTCACATCAGAAATTAACTCAAAATTAAATCAAGTTGTTGACATATTTTTGAGAGATTTTTTTTTAAGTATGTCATGTTTGTGAAGTTGTGAAGGACTGTAAGGGATTGTAGAATCCAGATATAGAGTTTTGACTCTTATCTGGCAATAACTGTTAGTTATTGTAATAGGATAGATTAGGTAACCACTAAGAGTTTGATAGAATAGGTTACATACAGGACGACGAGAGCTCATGGAGATGATCCTTAGATAGTTTATTGTTGCATTGTAATAGATTAGAATGTATGATTATTGTAAGAGATAGAGATCAAAGATATCATAGAATAGAGTAGAGTAGAAGAAACACTATGTAATTTGTTTTCATGAATGAATATAACAGAAAGAATTGTCCCAAATCCTTGGACTGTGTTCATTTGATGTATGGATGAATGAATGTTATATTATGTGTATGTGATTTACTTCAATTCGTTCATGTATGATTGTTCGAGATATTGACTGTATGAGTTTGTGACGAAGCTGGATGAGTTTCAATTGTTTCTCTTTTGACACTCGTATGCAAGGTGTGCATCTCGAACACAAGGAGTGCATTGACTGAGTCTCAGATTGACTCAGAAGAGTTCAGAGGGAGAACAAGGGAAACTTCGACCAGGTGCAAGGTGTGCACAGCATCAAGGAACGACCAAGCATCAAAGAACCAGAACAAAAGAATGCCAGGTGGGCGAGAAGAATTTTGTTTTCAAGAAATCCTTCGATCTAAGTTATCGAAATCTCGAGAATGCAAGGTGTGCATGGGAGTTGAATTTATTTAAGGATAAATCTCAGAAGAGATATCACTTTTCGTAAGTGTTGATGAGATCCCAGATTCAGACTCATAGGAGGAGAAAAGGTTCAAAACCTTTGAATACTGATAAATATTCTAAGTCGAAAGAAAATAAGAATCCTAGGAGAGAGGAGTGATATTGGCCATCAGATCACAGTGAAGAGGATCAACAACTGTCTAATATGTGTAAGGTGCACAAGCCTTAACACATTTCATGCACAGGAGAGAGAACCTTTAAAGGTTTGATACTTGAGGTTTCTGAAGCACGAAGAGATGGAAAATCGAAGTAGAATTTAAGTCGTCTGATCGCAGGAACAAATCTGAGTCGTCAGATTGTTCAGGGAATACTTCAAGCGTCAGATCACTAGAGTGGATCTGGATTGTCAGATACCGTGAGTCCATGAGGAGGAAAGTTTGAAACTTGAAACACCCAAAGAACAGAGAGACGAAGGGCTGGAACGAATCTGGATCATTATATCTAGGAGCATACATGTCGACAGGTCAGAAGATCCATAGGAAGGAGGAGGTTGAAGTGTTGAAACACTCGAAGCCCAAAGAGCCGAAGAACCGAGAGCCATTGATCTATAAGTGGACACTTGGTAGTAGATCGTGAGCTCTGGGTAAAGTTGTTGTGGAGTTTTGGTTGACAACTGAGATTGTCGAAACCCGAAGATCCGAAGTGATTCAGAGCCATTGGATCTAGGAGAGATGTGGCATAGATCTATGCATTCCGAGTAAAGTCTCGAAGTGATCCTCGATCATCAAATCAAGAATACATGCGGCAAAAATATACATACTTCATGTCGAGATAAAAATTAAGTGTTAAAAATTCTGAATTCCATAGATGTAAAGAGATCACAGTCGTTGATCCAACGAGGACACATGTCAGTCGATCCGAGCCTTTAGATAAAATCCAAACAAGGGAAGGGTTGAAGTTTGAGAACTCTGTAGTCCAGAGTTCCAAAGTGATTAGCATCGTTGATTGAGTGGGGCGGGTGTCCACATATCATCAGCTCTGGGGGATTGGTGTACGGAAGAGATTTGGGTTTGAGATTTCAAAACCCCAAATCCCAAAATCGAGAAGAGATCACAGCTGTTGATCCAGGAGGAGCAGATCTGATCTGTAGATTTGAAAGGTGAAAATCTGGGTTGTTATTTTGGAAGTACCATCAAGATCAGAAGATAGACTGTCCCATAACATTGTGGGGACAGGAGTAGTGTGGAGGTTAAAATATCAAGGGCGGGCCACAATTCCAACCATGGTTTCATCAAGAGGACACGTGGAGGCTTGAGGAGGATTGTGGGCCCAAAAGCAGTTTAACTCCAAACCGCTTTTGGTCGCACCCACAATTGCGTGCTCATCGCCCAAGGTCACATTCTAGAGAGGGCTTATTTGAAAAGGAGTTATCGCTCAACACTATGATATTTCACAGTAGAGCAAAAGGGATGGTCATGGGTTCTATCGGACCTGCACCAAGAAGACGAAAGGGTTGATGTCTTGATATAGAAGGAAACCATTAAGGCTTTCGAGGGACATCAGATTCAAGAAACGAAGATTCTTTGAATGAGAGGTCACGTATCCCTACGGGGGAGTAGGGGGGCTACATCACTACCCAAGTAGAATATCTAACCTATAAGATAATTATGGAATCTAAAGGTTTCTTTAAATCTTGACACATGAGGGGTTCCAGGGATGGGTGGTACTTCCAAAGCTTCTGCTGGAATGGTTTCACTTCAGGTTTTAATGGGATAGTGTTATGTATGATATAGGTATCATAAGTTTTCAGATCTCAGTAGGACCAAGAAAAAACATCCTGATATTGTCTGAAAATTTTGAGATAAGCCTTCCTTTCCTCTTCAGATATTGTCTTGCTGAGATTTACATTTTTTGGGTTTTCTAGGGTTCCGAGATTTATAGTTTCATGCATGGGACATGAACTACCAGTTTTTGCATTTTTTGACCCCTTAAATCTTTCCCTTAGGCCAAAAAGGTTTTCTAAATTGGCTATCCCCTTTGGTATCGTGTGAGATATCAATTTTTCAATTGGTTTATCTATCTAAGGATTGTCTTCTGCTAATTGTTCCTAGAATACCTCATCATCAATAGACAAGTCTTTAAAATTATCCTGATTGGTCAGAAATTTTATAATCTTATCATGTCCTTCAAAAAACTTCCAATTAGAAATATTGTTGGGAACATACGGTTTGTAAAGTAGCTCCACAGTGAACCAGGAGTCTTCATAACCTTCTAGAGGTGACATCCTTAAAGAAACGGTGGCCAGAGAATCAACAAGAATGTTCTTTGATTTGGGAATCGTTGTAATGTTGAAATCTTCAAAATGCTCTATTATCCTGTGCACTTCCTGTTGGTAATTCTTCAGGTGTGGAGAATTGCAATGTATAGTATTCCTTATCTGTCTAACGATGATTTCAAAATCTCTGAAAACCTTCACTTATTTAGCGTTCAAGTCCATGGCTTTCTTCATCCCTTGTACTAGAGCTTCATATTCAATGATATTGTTCATGCATTCGAACTCTAATCTATAGAACATGAAGTGTCGTTTACCTTTTGGATCAATGAAGATGCACCCCACCCCTAAACCTTCTTGTTATTTAGATCCATCAAAGTATAAGGTCCAAACTTGTGGGTATAACTTATCATCTTCCTCTTTCTTGTCACCTTCCTCTTTTTCTCTTGTTTGTTCCATGATTTCTAACGCAGGTTCTTGGCAGAAAAGGGTTTCCTCTGCAACCATCGATAATTTCTCTTGAAAAATAATTTTGGAGTTTTGAGTAAGAGGGACATCAGATGAGAGGGATGGGGGGGAATTCCCAAAGTTAGAATCATAGAAATAATTTCCTAACACGGGAAAATATGTTGATGAGGGTTCATTAAGGGTTTCTAAGTCGGTGATAGTTTGTTTTAGATATCTTTCCCTATCAATCTTGATCATATTTGTGTGTCCCTTTAATTGCAGCCAAAGTTGATCCCAGTCTGTACTGAGGTATCCATTTAACTTCTCGAACCAATCTCGACTTAATAACAATCCATAAGCTTCTGAGATATCCACTACAATGATGTCAATTACTTTCACGAATTTGGGGTGCGTTGATATTCTGATCATCACATATTTGAGTTCTCCCATGACCTTGACCTAGGTTCTATCTAGTTGTATCACATATTTATCACTTTTGAGAGGAACTGTGTTTAATTTCTTGCAAATAGACAATGGCATAACATTAGAATATGCTCATGAGTCCACCAAATAGTTATGGAGGTTTCTATTGAAGACTTCAAACGTTAAAGGGAATGGTGGAACAAAAGGTTTCCCTTTCTTATCTTTAGAGAAGGCATTCATAGTTGGTTTATTTCCTAGATCTGTGTGAGTTAGGTTTCCTCCCTGGTTAGTACTTGCTGTAGGATTTTCTACTAATCTCAATGCTTGTAGAAGAAAATCTTTTTGCTGAGGGATTCATGTTTCCCTTCAATTTCTTCAAATCTTTCACTATGTTGTAATCCATCTTGGGAGATTCTCGTGTATGGATATTTATAGGGTTTCTTCAGGGAGAAAAAGGTTCTTTCTGGAGATCGGGAGTTGGTTTTCCTCCTGAATTTGGAGTCATAATAGTTTTGTTTGAGACAGGTTGACCCCTACTTTGTGTTTGCATAGCCAAGACTTCTGCAGGTGGTTTCTGAACCTCAAATAATTCATTGGAAGGCATTGATAGGTCAGGGTCCCATATCAACATTGTTGTTTCTTCTGGTGGAGCAACTTCTTCCTGATCGAAAATATTCATAAATGAGTTGCTTCATTGTTTGGTTAGGAAGACTTCATCTATAAACCGGTTGACCATCAAATTCATGACATGCACCGATTGGGGGTAGTCTCTTTCAGAGTGATTCTCTTGATGATAGGTACAGAAAGAGTCGGATGCTACATTTCCCATATTGATGTTTAAGTTGGCTAGGGAAGGTTCAATTGCTTTGAAAGGAAGATTTCTTTTAAAAAAAGGTTTATAGGGCCTTTCACCTTGGTTTCCCTCCCCTTCACTTCTCTTCATGTCTATGATTTCATTTGAAAACTTCTTTACCTTGCGTTGTAGGTCATCTATATCCCCATTTCCCTTTTTGAGACCTTGTTCTATTTTTTTTCCTAGGGGTCTAGTCAGTAGCAGTCCTCTCCTAGGAGGGGGTTGAACTTCATTTTTGACAAATGAGACCTGGCCTTATTTACATCCCTTCATTTGAAAATATATTGTTTTGGCTTCTTCAAAATTCTCAGCCAGGGTTGGTTTGGCAACCCTCTTCACAAACATGGAGATAGAAGTTGGGAGAGCATTAACATATACTTCAATTTGCAACTCCTGAGAAAGTTTAGCTTCGGGATGGAATTTGTTTAAGATAGTTGTGAATCTTTGATTGAAATATTTGGCCTTTTCCTTTGAGCTCATGGTGGCAATGAACAATTCGACCATCAAAGCTCCTGTAGTGGTTTCTTCGGAAACTTTATCCAAAAAATCTTTTTGAAACTTTGTCCAACTAGTTATGGACCCTACAAGTAGGTTAAAATACCATGTGGAGGTTGAGTTCTCAAAGGTATAGGGGAAAATCCTACATACTATGTCTTCATGTTGGACATTCATCAATCTGATGGCTAGTATTAATTTTTTGATATGGACTTCAAGCAATCCTGAGGATTTAGGGTCAAATTTAGGGAGTAACTTCTTTGGATGTAATGGGGGGTTATGTACTAGTCCAGGGATGGCCAAAGAATCTCTAGCCAAACAAGGTTGATTATTCTGAGGTGGGTTTCCCTTTTATTCATCATGGTCATGGTTATCTTTCATGTCTTCATATCCCGAGTTAAACCCTTCTTCTGAAAACTCGTCCGGTTCGAAGAAGTTGTCGGATGGTGTTTCGGGGATTAGATTAAGAGAGTGTTCAATTTCAGTGAGAGAAAAATCTATCAGGTATTCTACTATGTGCATAAAAACTTGGTCAGGGGTATCAACCACTAGTCTACTGACTTGTTTTTTTCGAGGAAGTAACGAAGCTAAGGGAAGTGCACCGATCTATCAGGCGTAAGATCTTGTGATTCTTCTGAATTGGTTCAATTCCTCATGAGGAAGACTGTAAGGTATATCGGGGAACATATGTTCTTCCTCATGCTAGGGTGAGTTACTCGTTTTAGGAGTACTCTGTGTGTGTGGGTTGTCTTGGGAATGAATAGCCATACATGTCGGTTGTTTTGAATCTAGAGGTTGTCTGAAATATTATGTGTAATGTATATTCAACCATTCATTCTTCAACCCTCCTTCTAGCACTAATTATGTTGAGGGGTCCTAAATCCCTTTAACTAAAAAACAGGAACCAGACCTACCACCGAGGCCCAATTAGACTCAGTAGAGTTTAATGGTGCAATGGTTCTTCATATCTTGTGATCTGACCAATTAATCGATGGGATTTACATTTTTCTTGTGCAAGTCTCTCCTTCAGTTCATACGTTCTCTTTTTGTATTTTCTCTTAGGTGGTACTGATATGAGATAAAATCCAGTATAAACCAACTAGGTAACAAAGTGAGAAGAAGATTAACTACTGGAGAAGAGGCTAAGCTTGGGATAACCCTTTCACTCTAGCATGCAAACAATGATTCTCTACCGCATGCCTAGTACTAATACATTAATCATGTTGGTATTCAATAACTGACTGAGATACAATTTATGAGAAGAAAACATGCATGTGATAAACATTGGCAAGTAAAATAATTAACTCAAATCTAATCATCAATCACATAATAACACAAAGATTTATTTTCATCATTAAAGACAAGAACAGTAAAACATTGAATCAGTTAACTTATCAACATATTTAGTAGCTCTTACTCGTTACAACATCCATTCATGAGATGAAATAAGAAATAATTCTTCTCCACATCCAATCATACATTCATTTGATGAAAACAAAAACTTGTCTCTAGTCCCAAAAAGGACTTCTCAATTAAAGGCAACTTCGAAATAGTTATTAACAAAACCAAAAATGAGGGTCTTTGCAACAACCATCGACCTCTCAACTAATCATTCGATGATCTTATTTATAACATAAAATTAACTAAAAATAACAACTAAAGTGCAGCTAAGTAAAAAAAAACTCGCCACATGGTGCTCTTCTTCTATCAGTTTCTCTAAGAGTCATCTCAGGATATCACTTAAGTGGGTGACTCTTCTCATACTTTGACCACTTGATAAATAGGTCCATGCATGTGTTGGCATATGAGAATATATGATGTTCCATTGGGGCCAAGTGAATCTCTCTTATCTCTACTTCTTGTGACCGATATGCCACTATTCTGGCACTTAACTATTGCAACATAGCCTGAGCTTTGATTGGGTGCTCCATGAACTGTCGCAGCTGACCTAGTTCCATATCTATCACCTTAGTTATTTCCTCAGCCCATGATGAGTCTTGTTCGGCGTGAGTCTTGACTATGTCGCGCAAGTCAACAAAGATTTCGAGCGTGCGAAACTCGGGGAGGCAGATGTCTTTCATTATCTAGTTGATCTTGATCCATCTTTTCTCACACAAGGCCCATTTTTCTTGGATTTCCCGACAAGGTTCCTGAGCCATTTTTTCCCAATACTCAAACGATTTATTCATGTGATCAAGGTTGCTCTCTTTTAACACCTGAATGCCATGTTCTTATATATCTTGACCCTGTTGGACCGCACTGATATAGTCGACCCTCTCCATGGATTGTTGTGATTTCTCGTACCACCTCTCCACATCTTTACACGTTGTAAGTGCCATTAGGGTGTCTTCCTGGAGCTCGACTATACTTTCAGTGAGTAGGTACCGCTCATATGTAAATTTGTTGTAGGCCTCATGGAATTCCCTCCTTAGGACTAGCGCAGAATGTGTGGTGTCCTGATAGTATTTCTCCAAGTGGCACAAATGTTCCAATTCTTTCAGAGTAGCATCCAACTCCTCTTCATCTCTTTTATCTCTGTCTAGAGTGTCATTTTTTATTTCCATCCCTGCACCGATAAGTTCTAACCTCTTGGCATTCTCTTTGTTGATCAGATTCTCCTCCATAGTGATGAGGATGGAGAGATCCAAAGTGATCCTCCTCTTTTTGGTGGTTCTCTAGACGATAGATTTCCTTTTCTGGTCATAACAGATGGCATGTATGTTGACTACTTCATCCACGGGTTCGGGGATTTTCTTATCTCCCCAGGTGAGTGTATTCCCCAGATTCCCAATGGTATATACTTGTTCAAGACTGGGATCTTGAACTTTCTCCCTATGTTATGAAGGCCCAACTTCTATTTGTCTCTCACCGGGGAGTTGAGTACCGATTGAAATTGAGGCATCAGGGGTAGGCTTGGTACTTATTTGATCCTTGGTCATTGAGACAATGATTTCCTTATATGGAGCTTCTTCATTTTGTTTTCCCAACCATGGATCATCCTTCAAATGGTCAGCTTGGGTATCTGGTGCATTGGGCAGCTGAGTGTCTAAGAGACTCTTGACTTCTTGTTCGTTCTATGGAATCCCCTGAATTCGAGCGTCGGGAACTGGGGAATATGTATTCTCTGGTCCCTTTTCCTCTTCGACATGTACAGGGGTCACAGGGGATACCTTCGGGCTCTCATCGTCATCATAGATTTTCATCATTTTTCTCAGGGGGTTTGGCGCACTTTCTCTCCATAATGTTCTGATTGTCTTTGGCTGAGTCACAACACTCATCGACGATCTGACCGGTGACATTGTGAATTTAGGGTCATCTAACTCGATAATTACATCAATGGTTATGAATTCAGGGCAGCTTGGGCTTGTCTGGCTTCCATATGGGTTATTGGCAGGGGACCCTGTTATTCTTGTGAGGTCTGGGTCATCTTCCAGCTGATCAATTATCCGTTGTGCCTATTCTAACATGATAAATCCCCTTTCTTGCGCATCTTGTGCCATATTCAAACCTCTATCTTGTATCAGGGTTACAGGGGGAATCTTTCCTTCTTCGACCGCTACCTGGGGAACTGCTGCTTCAACCGCTATCATTTCTTCTTTGGCTCTGAGGGCCTCTTGAGTCATTTTTTCTATGGTTTTTGTTTTTTCTTCCAGGGTCATGGCTCTGAACTTGGTCATTTTTGGATCAACCATCCTTTCCACCACCTCGTCCCAGTCCTAGAATTTTTCTGTGAAGATTTCATCTTCAAATTTTTCATGGACATATGGCCAGCAGGAAAACACTTGAGAGGCATGTTTCAAGACTAGACCCTTTGGGTCGTGCTTTTGGAATTGGCCGATCTAGATTATAATTCCAATTGGCTCATTCCTTCCTGCTTGGCTTGAGCGGTGTCTTTCACCAAGTAGAAGCCTACATGGAATCCATAAGGTGTAAATGCCTGCTTCTTATCCTTGACCAGGGGGGCGTTGTAGCCTTGCAGGATGGTCTAGTAGCATATATCTCCCACTACAAGCTGGTCAAGGACATGTTCTGTTAGGAGATGAGGTGCTTCAGTGGCCCCGAACACCCTAATGTAAGTATCGTGTTTGTCCATATACCAGTGGATGACCTTTGATATCACCTTTTTGGCCACAACCTGTTAGCACCAAAAGTCATCTATGGATTGCAATAGAGGTAAGCCGGATACCCATCAGTGTTTGTTGGTTGTTGGTTTAAAAGGTTGGAGGTCAATGGAAAAAAATCAACACTAGAATGATGTTACAACACAGAATCGAAAAAGAAATTCCCGGGGAAGTGAGGGCCACATTAACTTCATCTAGTGAGTTGAGTTTAAAAGCAAGTAGAGGGAAGACTTGGTGAGAAGACAAATGAAATTGCTATGGGCATTCGACTTTCCAACAGCTTCGAGGGGAAAAACTCATGCTCGATGATGTTCTCGAAACCAAATTTCAGACACTAAAATGTGTCTACAAGGACACAGTTACAACCGTAGTATGATCAAACTTCCATCATCCTGCAACTGCAACAGCTCGATTGGATCCTCCAATTCCGAGCCATTCAGTGCGAGAGGGAAAACGATAACAAGGGGAGATGATTAAAACTGGTCACTATGATAGTGTAATCAAATCTACATTACAGAAGCATGAAAAACCTCGAATGGATCCTCCAAGTCCAGTTGTCTTAACATAGTGTTTACAGAGAGATGGAAAGAAAATGACTTCTATTAACTGACAGTCTCAAATCTCTTACATAACCAGGCACAACTTTGGTGTTAAAACATATTACAAAATGGGAGCTCTTCTCAACCATTTGACCCTTTACAAAGTATCAAAATGACTCCTATATACTTAGAGCCACTCACCACTAACAACAGAGGAGTGGTTGAGTCACTACATTTAAATCTTTACGTGTGAATGATTTTTTTTGCAAACTGTGCAAGCAGTCTCTTGTCTGAAACAATCTCATATCAACATGGCTCTTACAGGGAAACATGTCCACAGGGGTACCATGAGTTGACTTATCCAAACCCTCCATGCCTTCCATTTATGGATTGAGCTGAGGTTTCAACCACCTTCTCAATTTACATTAACCTCCTTTCCCCGGGGAGTGGCTGAGACAAAATTCTCAGGAGACGACCACGTGCCTGCTCTCTAAGGCTTAAAGGCTAGCTTCCCTTTCTTCTGGATCCACCCTCAATGTAACCCAGGGCCATGACCTGGAACCTCTCTCCAAAGGCATTTTAGCATTTCAATTATTGTGGATTCCCACATGCTAAGCTTCAAAATTATCGACACACGATTTTATGAAATCGCCTACCCAGATCAATGGTTGGATCTGCCTTAAAATTGATGGCCAAGATGATTCCTTGAAGGCCCCAAGTCACCATCTCTACACGATGGGAGACAAACTTCTTTCTTGGACCCTTTCTCCATGAAACCAAGGGATATGACCATGGGCCCAAACTTCCCAAGTCATTTCGGGATTTCGCATTTTTGGAGTTTTCACTCTTCTTGATCTCCAATGTCCCAATCCACGAAACTACAAAATCATTTATCTGTTGCCACGTGCTCTGCTAGTTGGAAGGATTATATATTTCGTTTAATTGTGGGACCATATACTATCGACACTACTGGGAAGACTTCCCCTTTGGACTGAATCCTATGCTACGTGTCCTTTAGGTTTGGAAGGCTAAGATCGATCCATCAGTTTTTTGGGATTTCACATTTCGTGGATTCCCACATCACTTGTCTTCAGGATCCCCAATGCCCGGCTTTGCGAAATCACCCTACCCAAATCAACGGTTGGATATGATTTCAAAATAATGGCTAAGATCATCTCCTTAGCTGACTTTAGTCGTATGATGATTGGACAAGTTCTTATATTTATCTAGGCCCACCTTCCATGTGACTATGGGATATGACCTCACGTTCGTCCTGCATGATATTTTGGGGTTTCTCATTTCATGAGTTTTCGCCCCATCTTGACTTTGATATCACAATGCCCGAAATCACGAAACGGTGGCTGAGATCGGTAGTAAGACTTTCTTCGATATGGATGGACACAATCTTTCCCTCGACCATACAAACTATTGGTTATGTGATGAGCGCTAGCCCCATTTCCCGGACCTTCTTCCTTTGTGACCGGGCGCTAAGACCGAGGGCCCAATTCATGGGATCTTTCACAATTTCCTGTTTGGAGAGAAAGAGATGTTTCTCTAGGAAAACCTTTGATATGTGAAATCACAAAATCAGGGCTTTTCACTTCAAGGTTTTGGGCTATGGGTGTGCTTGTCGAAGAGAACTCTGAAATCCCAATTCCTGAAAATTTCAAAGTCAAATCAACAACCCTCTATTTCTCACGACCAAACGACCTAGATAATTTCACTACTTTGCACTTCGTGAGTCATCAATACTCTACCTTATTTCTTTCCTGTCTCAGGAAATCATAAAAAATGGATCCAATGGTCCAACTTTTTACTTTGATCAACGACCATGATATTTTCATGATTTTGCATTTCATGAGTCTCCGATATGATCGACTCTCGACCTCCCGATTCACAAAATAATGACTATGTTGATCGCGGGCCACGTGTCCTCCCTGATGGATGGACTAGATCTATTTGTGAATTTGGCCATCGGGGATAATCCCTTGCCTCATTTCAAAACTCTTGATAGTCATCTTTACAAAACTTCGGATGGTTGCCACCTGTCTCCTCAATATCTACGGCCCAGATTAATTCTTTGCTTGACCTTTGATCTCGGGCCTCTGCCTTGGCACTAATCTTTGGGAAACTTCATGGCCCCAACTACCCAATGCCGATCGATCTGCTCCATCAATGGATCCACGCCATTGAAAACTGAAGCCACCCGCCTGCTTGTATTTTGAGCTCGAAATGAAATTTTCTACGTGCTGTGCTTGGATTCTTCTTGCGTAGGTCATGGACCTGGATACCCTTTTTCCCATGACAAGTATTGGTGATAACACAGTCGAAAGTCTCAAACATTCTTTCTTAAAAATAATAAAATAAATACGTGCGATGAATTCATTGCAGATGAGGGAGTAGGATTTTTTGTACTTGTTCTCCCATTAGACGTTGAAATATACATGGATCAGGAGCTCTGCAACATGCCAACTTAGGTTCATGTCAGGAAAGACATTTTTGGCACACATGACATCCAGCAAGTATGAGGCCATGTAGAAGGTTGGAGCCTCCCCTTCTTTCAGCATATGATCCTGTTGTATGCAGATTCTTAGCTGCTTGGAAATGATGGCTTCCCAGTTGAAGCCACTCCTGGAAATAGCTACTGTGTAAGCTAGAGGCATCCATGCCTCCAAAAATCTGGAGCAGTCTTTCTCCCCATAAAACCAACAGATGAGATCCATTAGGAAGATGTGTGGCTCTCTTAGCTTGGTCGTTTGGTACTAGTCGGAGGTTCGGTTTGTGTATTTCTTATATTCTCGCCACCATGAGGCCATTACCCGACTGGTGTCATGGTGCTCGTATAATTTCATGATGAAATCAGTGTTCATTCACTCTTGAGGGTCTATAATATTGTAATACTTATGGAACTCCACTAAAAGTAAAACTCTCACACACCCACCATTATCATCATTTATTAAGCACTTCTTTGTGTCTGTGTGGTCAATGAGCCATTGAAACAGTTCTATATAAGGAAACACCAGGGTTCTTCTTGCTACCATGTGCAGGTATGACCATCGGATATTCAGGAATACCTGGTCATCGAGCGCTCTTAGATATGGGTCACTGTTAGGGATGTATTTTGGGAATTCCTTCCAACTAATATTCTTGAAGAGTTCTCGCCAGTGTGGGAGTGTCGTATTTGTCCCTTTGCTTTCCTATATGTCTCCAAAGGTCTGAGGTTGAATGAAAACCTTCTTTGTAGATTTCTTAATGACTAGTTCTAGCCTTGGAGTATATTCCAACTGTTTAGCGACCCCTAGAGAGGAACCTTCACCTACTTCCATCTCCTTCAAATTTGATGCCTTTAGTGATCATCTAGTGTTCGGATTCCTTGGCGACATTGTTCCTGCAACTGAAAAATCAAAGTTTAGATACTATGTAAAGAACGTAACCAGATAACAAATATATAAATCGTAGCCACGTAAAAATCACAAACTTGGATACATACCTGTAAAGCTTGCTAGACCTGGTTATTTGATACTCACGAGAACTCGGTAGCTTTAAAATGATCTCATCGCTTCTCTGGATGCTTTGAAAAATCTTTGTGCATAGAATGGTTTCATTTACAATGGCTCAAGAGAATTTAAACCAGAGAAGGACTTACCATGTTGTATCAACCATTTAATTCGGGTGATGAGTGAAATTCAAACAAATCTATCATTGAATCTCTGCAACTTAAATTCATCACGGGTTGATGAAGGATGTGTGGAGGGTGATGTGGTTTATTGGTAATTTCAAACGACTATTTTGATTCACACATGAAGAAACAACTAATGCAAGATTTGGAATTAATTAATCCATTAAATGCTCTGAATCTAATCATATATAGCGCTAAAATGTCCCATCGTGTCACTTTCTCAGTGGGTGGATCATGGATTGAGGATGTGCCATGAACGTTTTCATTGATATCCTTCTACGAAAACCTTTGATGCCGATCGATTTCATTTTCTAGTGCTGATGTGAAAAACTACCTCAGGGGTGTGACTTGGACCTAGAGAACCAAGAATCACTCGGGGTTAATCTAGACTGTACGGTTTCTCCAATCTGGAAAAGGCACATGGCATTGAAGACCGGTGACTTAATTCATGCATATTAGTAATTTGTGTGTTCTAAAATAAACCTAGGCTCGTCGATGCTGAAAAGGTATTGGGGATCGACGATTGGGGATGAACCTATCACTATTTTTTGTGTGAATTAGCTTCCTCAAAACTCCAGATGTTGAAATGCTTCAGGAATCGGTGATCAGAGAAAACTCTTTTAGCGTGATCTGAATGTTCGTCATGATTTGGTCTTCTCCAATTCTGACAAGTGCGTTGGGTATCGGCTATCGGTGACATCATTTCTTTGTTCTTTAACGTTTAATCCCTTCGCCTTTTATCGATGCCTATTGGGGATCAGCCATCGGCGATGTTCATATATGATACTTTTCTTGAAACTAAATCTCCTTTCGCTGATACCGGTAAAGATCGGCTCGACGAATGAGGTTTCCCGGGTGATTCTTTTTCACCTCTTAATTCCTTCCGATGTCGAATCTTGAGCACGTCGGGTGAAGTTTTTTGGCTGTTGATTCCTTATTTAAGTGTTAATAATTTTTAATTCATTGGGTTTCATAAAGTTACAAAAACCTGAATAGCTAATGAGAGTCAAGAGAACAAGGAAAGACAAAAAAATTCCCAAAAGAAAATTGAATTCAGATAGTGCAAAGATCAAGTGGTACCCAAAAAGTGAAAAATTGACATAGTATTTTTAGGGTGTGTTGAGAGCTCAATAGAGCCTTCGAATTCTTCGATTACACAATGTGTATATCCAAGGACTGGGTGGTGGGAGTGGTCGAGCCAAGGTTTGGGCTGGATGAATTTTGTTGAATGAACAACTATTGTATCTGGTTAGAAAATGGAACTCCAACTTTTCTTTGAGAGGAACCTACAATTCCATCGACATGTGGTCCTGACTTCAATTTCGATAAGTTGATGGTTGACCGAGGTGTGTTAGGAATAATATCGTAGAGAATTCCAGATTGAGAATAAATCAGTTCCAACTATTGTGCCCTAAAGATTGCTTGCTCTTCTAAAAAGACCCCTAAAGTGGCTACATCCTTAGAAATGTAAGGAAGTAATGACTTCAATAACTAATCTAAGATAAACTATGGTAGAACTGTGGCTTTAATCAATAACTTATGTCTCCTTCATTCCTGAATATGATAAAAAAATGTGGGTAGCGTTATTTTGTTCAAAGTTGGCCAAAATATTTGTTTCGATGTCATCCCAAACAGGGAGTTCGAAATGGTTGAGAAAGACCATGACAAGGTCACCAAATGTCAAGTTCCTTGACCTCTCCGGTTATATGTACCATTTCACAGTGACCCTAGTGAGGGTACATTGGAATAAACCTAACAGATCAAGTCATCGTTTAAATAATTGTATGAGCACCATAAGTGAAACGTCATAAAATGGTCATGTGGATCCTCACCACTCCTCCCCTCAAACTTCGGGATGTCCAAGGGAAGTTTAGTGGGGACCGCATCCCAACTTAGATCGTGGAAAATCGAGTTGTTCACCGACTTAGACAAGTTTTAAAAATGGAGAGTTGCCAGAATCGGTAACTTGGGTTGCATCATCGACTGTTTAGCAACTTGAAAAGATTGTCCTGAATTGTAACTGGCACCAGGTTTCCAATAATATTTTTTCGATGAAACAAATATTTGGGTAATACCTTGTTGGATATAGTTGAATGGAGGATAACCTCCACCCATCTAATTCTTGGAAGGAAAAATAGGGTTTCCTCCTGTCGGACCTCCTTGCGAAGGAAATAGTCCTTTCATGGAGTTATATTGACTGAGAAAGGGGTTTCCCCCTGATGACATCCCTTGCAAATGGAAATAATCTTGCATGGGATTCTAGTGAGCTTTGAAGGGGTTGATCCCTCTTGGCACTACGTACGTGGAAAAATGATTTCTCCTGAATCTACCGTATAACGTGAATGAAGTAGAAGCGAATGACATGATTGTGGCACCCGTAGAACTACCCCAACCTATGAAGGAGTTAGGTTTGGAAGACATAAATCCCTGCACCTAATGAATGGGAACGATGGAGGAATGTGGCCTCCACCGCAAGGGATTACTTGGTAGGGAATTGAAGAACTCCCTACACCAATGTTAGAAACTTGGGATGTTGACTGAGAGACAATCAATGCATTGAGAATTCCCATTGATGACATACCAATATAAAAACCATTTTTCATCGAAGACAATGACATGCATGCACTCATAAAAGGAGTGAAACCAACGACCAGCGGAGAAATGTTGTTGATCAGAAAACCTGTGGTGGAATTAACCACATTAGTCATTATGTTGGATACACCAGGTGAAAATATCCCATCTGTGACTATTTCCAAAGTGGGACTTATAGGGACTGCCAAACCAAACACTTGTGAAGTGTCGTTGTAACACACCCAACCCCTAATTACCATTTCTAAGGATGGGGAATTAATATTTTGCTTACTCGATTCATCTCTATGACATCTTCACCCTCTTAAACTTTCCCGTAGATTTCTAATGACTGTTACCGGGCCCAAATATGACATCTGGTTGGAAACATATGGCCTCCCAAAGTTCTTCAGGGATTTATTGGTTGAGGGCCACGTGGCGCCCATGTGGGTCCAACTTGTCTGTGCCATTTCCAGGTTCCTGCCTCCGAAAGGGAAGGTCCATCCACCGTCCAAACCAATAGCGAGAATTAATCCTCATCTAACACACATGCTAGAGGAAAATTCTACATTCGATGCTTTGGCATTGAATGACCCTTTTCTTTTCTTCACGCATGTCCTCCAGAGTCTCGAATTCCCAAACTCAAAAAGTAGCCTGAAATCTCTCCATGTGGCTTCGGCCTTCAGACCTTTCAAGTGGTTCTACATACTCCTCCCACCAAATGGGTCAAACAGGAAATATCTAGGGGTGGCATGTGCCAAGGTAGAGAGGAAACGTGGCACCTATAGTGGGTGACATGTGTCACGTGTTTATGGGAATGTAGGGTCCACGAGACATATTATTCCAGGTGACATGTGGTATGCCATTCGTGGGTCTATGTCACCCCGGATGACGTCACTGTGCTACGTCACTCCGGATTGATAGCCTTCCCAGCCCTTCAATCCCATGGTCAAGTTATTCCCATGTAACTGAATTACCATACACAGGTCCCTCCACTGGATGATCGGACGATTAAGAGGGTTCTTGAAGAACTCTTCAGATCCACGGTTCTCCTTACTTTGTAACTTCAACGTTCGTAGATTTTGATGTTGTAACATCTATGTTCTCTCAGAGTAGGACTTCACTGAAGTTACCTCAGCATGGATCCAATGGCCAAGGGGTCTCCCAAATACCCTCGAATCGGCGGTTTGTGTTACTTCACGAGGGGCAAATGGATCAAGGTTTAGTGGTGGGGAAATTCTATCTATCCCAATTGGGGAAACTACTAGGCGTTGGTTAACCTTGTGGATAACCATAACCATCAGTTTCCTTCAGTCGGTTTATAAATGGTAAGGTCAAAAAAATATGGAACTCTAGACTCTTAGATTTCTGAAGCCAAAATACTTAGGTCCTTACGAGCCCAATATAGGGTTCCCGGACCTTGATCACATTGGTTCTTCAAAAACTCTTGTGGGATATGCGCTAATCTCTTAGACGTAAAATGGTTAAGGACATGGGCATGCACCCTTGGTCACACAGATGAAATATCTAAAGGAGGCACCCTCCCTCCATAGGGTTTGAACTTAGTATTAATGCAAAGGTGGATTTTAGAGGTCAACAAGACTTAAACATTCCAATAAATCCTACCCCGATCCTCTTGCAGACTTACACCCCACAAACATATAACTACTAAGAAGAGGCAAGCAAATGACCATTCAAAAGCATGAGTTCATGGAGAGATAATACACATATATACCATAATTATTCAACACAAAACTCAATCATAGACATATAAATATACTCAATCATCATTTCCAGTTCAATACACAGTGTATGAAAATACTTATCAGAAACATAAAATCATGATGCAACTGCTGAAAGGGGTGCTTGTTTCCACCCAACCATAGGCACAATCACTCTTGAATGGATTTACCACTGGACACCCCTGAGATAGACCACGATGCTCTGAGAGAGACTCTTTCTTCTTACTCAACGACAATCGGGGGTGGAGTTTACTCTCCTCCTCCCACAAGATCTTGTCCACTGGTTTTCTCTGTACCAAGTAAGGAGGTCTTCACAAGTAATTTCAAAATCACTCGTCAGCCTCCTTTATCATGTTGTAATTAAAAACCTATAAACCAATTCCTAAGCCCAGAACGAGCATATTTCTCCCTTCTTACTTGAACCAGAGAGACGCAAGAGCTCTTTTCTCTTTTCAAGATTGGTCTCTCGACTCTGCTTCTTTAGGAAAATTTGTCTCTACCCACAAATTACCTATTTTATTTTCTTCCTCAGCAAGGTTGCATGGGTTTGAATCCCCATATCATGGTTAAGTCTGACAGTATTACAGATGGGTACTCTACCCCATCTCCTCATTAACTTTTGAGGAGGACTCTTCTAGCTACCAATCTGATTGGTAATTCATTTTTGGGTCAAAGGAATGTTCTGAGTCTAATCCATTAAATCCAGTAAGGTACTCATTTGGTGGGGGGTCATCTCTACCATTTCTGGTTCCCCTCACCATCTCTCTCATAGAATCCATGGTCTATCTTGGAAAACCCCCCCTTCAATAGTTATGCAACATTTATCCATTTTTTATTAATAATAGAAAATACATATATTGACCTTTTATACAAAAAGGTTCATCAAATCCAACATTAACACATATTTAGTCTGCCATAGTCTCTTGGCCAGTTTATAGTTATATTTACAAACTGGGGGAAACATGGGTATTACAGTCATCCACAATGTCCTAGTGAAGAGGGATACTTTCGGAAAATTTTGATCTAGGAGGTGGAACTTGCACCACATGTGATGCGAAAGTTCCAGTTAGTGGTGGGTTATAAGTTGGAGCATATTCTTCAGCTCCGAGATCTTAAATAGTTACAACCTTCGGTTTTGAAGTGATAATCTCTGAGGGATTTGTAACTATATCTTGCATGGACCAGTCAATACAAAAGCACCAAATTGATCAAGACAATGTCGGATTGGAGGTGGGGGAGAATTGTTTCTAACTTCCTCTTCTAGAGGAAGACCTTGAATTTTCTTTGATCTACGAGGCAGTTGGCCAACCACTTTGAGTTTTCAACTCTTGAGAGACCACATACATGACGACCTAAGAAAGTATATGATCTCTAATCACACCACTAGAGAAATACTAAATGGAAACAATGAACACAAATGACCTCACTAATATCCTGAATCATGTGGATTAGGTCTCGGAATTGAAATAGTCACAAGGTAGGGTAAATGACTTTCATACGAAGGAATGGGTTGTTTAAGTCCCATGGACAAATGAATGAAGGAATGGAAATTGGTTATCCTGACCTTCACTAACCATCCTTATTCGTTGCAAGTACCCACTCTCTGTAGGAAACCCTCCAACAATACTGAAAAAGTGTGATGCGAAATTGACCCTAGGTACCACAACAAACCCCCGTAGTCACCTCTGATATCCCTATGAATGGCCACTAAGGTCACCAACTCGCAGCCAACATCCGAGGGTTATAGTTTATAGTCGAGATCTAACATATAGGTAGGATATATAAGCTCAAATCCTTGAAAGAACCACCTCTCACGGAGGTATGGGTACTAATGAAACCCCCGATATATGATCTATCCACTATGCTTATTTAAGATTTAGATAAGTCTCTCCTCAACTCTCCTTCACGTGACCTTGTGTTTAGCTCCTGTGTTAGATGAGGCTCCTGTCTACACTTATACGATAGTTGTATTTAGGCTCTCCCTAGCTCAAACTCCTATGTTTTTTTATGGCCTTGGATAAATTTACTCTCCAACCTAAACCAAGGCCCTTTCCTACAACTAGTCTGTTCACCCTACAAAATGAATATTTATGATAAGTTTTATTTAGCGTTCATTTTATGGGGATTTTAGTTACTCAAAAGGTATGGATGAAACTTATATAATTTTTTGATAGACTCAGAGAAAACACTTTAAGAACATAAACAAATATGAATGTGGTTTCTTCAATGAAAAGAAGAAGTGCTAACAATTCTTCATAAAAACAAACTCTTTTCTTTTGTATTTTTTCAATTGAAAGAAATATACTTTTGAATGTATGCAAGATATTTAGACTAATTTTCACTGCAACCCTAGGATGCTTTGTAAACAATCATGCATAACAGAGAGAAAGAACTTGACACACTAAACTTATTTTCTTTTGAACAAGGATAACTTTGACCGAAGTAACTAACTATCGAAAAAATAAGAAAGCATGTAGGCCTGAGTACTAGCAAACAATTTATTTTCTTGATAAATTTAAAGGAAAATGAAACAAGGAAAGAAAACTAGCAACCAAGATATTTTGTTTTTTCATTAAAACAAAATGAACATTGATCTATATTTTATGAGAAGAATGAAATGACTATAGATTATTAATAGGTGCTCAACAAAAAATAACAGAGATACAGTAAAACTAGTTTTCTGTTCAATAAGGAAATAAGTTGAAACTGTAAAATGCAATAGAAACAAGCTTGCTGGAATGGTGGCGGCTTATCTCTGAGAAGAGATGTGAATTCTATGCTCATTCACAAGAATATGATTACAATGAGGCTCTGAAGGCCTTTTTACAATAAACAAGAATGCCAAAAACCCTATACATCCAAAAACCTAACCCTAGGAGATGAAGCGCCAAAATTCATGTGGGCCCCGTCTGGGTAAGTTAGTACATCAACTTCCCAGGGTCGTAACTTTTGCATACGATCTTCGTTTTAGGCGTATGATAGCCTGCTAGAAAGGTATCATCGAGGAGATTCATTTTGGGGGCTCAATCATGCCTTCATATATATTTTATAATATCTATCTCGAAAAACTTTCATTTAGGCCCTCAAAATGGCCCCAGAAGTTAAAACTGCTAAAAATAATAAATTGCCAAAATTGCTAGAAAATTGTTTTGAGCTAGTTGGAAAATGTGGGTGGCCATAGATATCCACCTAGATCAATCCTACCTACTTAGGAAGAAATGGTCTCCATTGCATTGATTTCCCCCATCAGATGAGGAAATTTCTGTTAAATTTGGCCTCAGGTGAGCCACTTGCCTTGGTGCAGTAGCTTCCCTGCTTTGATGAATCAATAAAGCTAGATCCTTTGATGCCAAGTGCCCTTGATATATGTTTCCACAATATGATTGTTTGATGCATGTTGTATGTAGTCGGGGTTGAGCTATGTTGGTGTCAGTTGTTCTTCTACGTCTGAGGTGTCCAATAATGGTGGGAAATAAGAGCGAAGGAGATCCATGTTGAACACTGGGTGCAGACCAAGGAAAGGAGGAATGTTGAGCTCAAAAGAATTATCCCTGATGGCCTTAGTGATGGTGTACGACCCATAACAGAGTGGGTGAAGATTTCGATGGGGTCTTGTAAGGCATTATTTCTGCAAGTGCAACCAAACTTTGTCGCCCACATGAAACTTATGTGGCACCCGATGCTGATCATGGCATTGATTATACTTGTCATTGGCCTTATGTAGGATATCTTGAACCTATTGGTGGATGTGTTGGATCCTCTCAATGAACCGGGTGGATTTTTCAACTTCAGCTGGAGCAGGATATGAGTCGGTTGAGGTGATCGCAAGGGGAAGTGAAACATCTATGGGAACCAATGGTTGGAATCCTAACCCCACCTGAAAGGGGTTGTGTCCAATTGGGCTATGCAGGGATTGGTTGTAGCTATGTTGGACATAGGGAAGGCTCTCATCCCATGTGAGAGGGTTCTTTGAATTATACATGCGAAGGCTATGCACAATCATTCGATTTATGACCTCAGTTTTGCCATCTGTCTGGGGGTGGAAGGCCATGGATTTGGTGAGCTTGGTGTCCAACAGTGACCAGAGGCTCGACTGGAAAGTGCTGAGAAATCGATTGTCTTGATCTGAGACAATGGTTTGTGGGATTCCAAAATGTACCCAGACTTGTTCAAAGAAGATATTGGCAGTGGCCTCTGCTATGATGTTCTTCTTGCAAGAAACTAGAATCGCCATCTTAGAAAAGTGATCAACAACCACAAAAACACAGTCATTTCCCCTCTTGGTGGATGGGAGGCCTAGTATGTATTCCATTGAGATGGATTCCTATGGCTTGTCAGGAGTAGGAAGAGGGATGCACAAACCCTTTTTCTTAGTGGTTGGTTTGACAATAGAATAGGCAGTGAAGGGCCTAATATACTTGTTGACTTCCTTTCTAAGTTTCGTCCAGTAGAAATGTTTCTGTAGCATCGCCAGGATAGTTGGGTGGTAGGACACTTCAGTGTCGAAAATGAAATGGCGATGCTAAAGAAACTTTATACTGGTTGAAACTTCGACAGGAGGTCAGCAAGTATATCAAGTCCTGCACCACCTGCGCTATTTCCAACTGACCACTAATAAATAGGGCATGTACACACCTCTTCCTACTCCTAACAGGCAATGGGAATCCATCTCAATGGACTACATGTCGATCCTTCCTTCCACCAAGCGGGGAAACGATTGTGTTTTTGTGGTTGTTGATCGCTTTTCTAAGATGGCGATTCTAGTTTCCTGCAAGAATAACATCATAGAAAAGGCCACTGCCAAGATCTTCTTTGAATGAGTCTGGGTACATTTTGGAATCCCACAAACCGTTGTCTTAGATCGGGACAGTCAATTTCTCAAAACATTCTGGTCGAGCCTCTGGTTACTGCTAGACACCAAGCTCACCAAATCCACGACCTTCCACCCCCAGACAGATGGCCAAACCGAGGTCGTAAATTCAATGATTTTGCATGTCTTTCACATGTGTAATTCAAATCACCCTCATACATGGGATGAGATCCTTCCCTATGTCCAACATAGCTACAACCAAGCCCTCGGGGCCCACATGAGTTTTGGTGCTTCATCTCCTAGGGTTAGGTTTTTTATAGCTCATTAGAAATTTATCGTCGAGGAGATTCATTTTGGGGGCTCAATTATGCCTTCCGCTATCATTGAGAAGCTCGATCCCGAAAAACCTTCATTTAGGCCCTCAAAATGGCCCCGGAAGTTAAAACTGCAAAAATTAGTAAATTGCCAAAATTGCCAGGAAACTGTTTTGAGCCAGTTGGAAAAGGTGGATGGCCACCGATATCCACCTGAATCAAACATGCAACTAAATAAGGCAAATTTTCTTTTTATTTTTAAAAATGAAGGGAGAAAGGAAAACAAGAAGAAAGGAAACAATATTTAACCACTGGAACAACAACAAATTTGAGAATCAACCCATATATACAACTGACTCTTCAATTGACCTTAAGCACCCTAAAACTCAAATACTAGCCTACAAGCAAGCAATACCTTTTTTAAACAAAGAAAGAGTTTTCACAAACTTTATTCAACAATCCAGAGCATAAACAAACTCAGGAGGCTCAGTGAACACTGAAGAACCAACTTACATCAACCAACTATGAGAAAATGACTCAAAATCTCAAGCCAAATAAAAAGATCCACAATTGTGTTAACTATAACTCACAAATATATGCGGGTCATACAAGTGCAACTCGCGGATTCCCACAACTTATATAAGGACAAAGTGTGGATGAATCAATTAGACTTGAAAAATAAAAATGAACCTAGAAGGAGGGATTACAAAAACTTTTGGAAAAGTTTCTAAATGAGGAATGCTCTGAAAATAAAGTCCAAAAATAGGAAAAACTACAAAAAACTAAGGCAACCAAATAAACCCTAAAATTTAACCAAACTAAGAGATTCCCTAGTATGGTCGCCAATTATGTTATGGGATTTTTCCCTCGTGACTTTGAGTCATGTCACAACATAAATTGGACAAGTAAAATACATAACCCTAACCCACACACAAAACTTGTAATAAAATAACTACTTTATCAGAGAGGGAAGAAAGTTTTTCACCTTGTATCCTTACGGCTGGTGTCATTTCCCACTCTCGACCCTTGTACTGCTCTTAACTCCTACTTGAGTTAACCTGCAAAAGAAGATAATGAAAGTGTTGCAAAAAGGTATTTGTATCATAAATTCATACAAGTAACTGATATATAGATTCAAATATGAGAAGAGATTAGACATACCTAAACAAATTGAATCAATTCTACACAAGTATGGGGAAAAGAGAACTATTTATTAACAACGATAAAATGAAATGAATACAACCTGACTCCAACCGTTGACACTGTCTCAAATCCAACCACCCATGTTCCTTCAAAAGGTCCTTCAACCTTCACTCAACAATATTTCCCATCCTTGGATGACCCAATAAGGATAGGAACAAACCTTATGTTCATATAATGAAAAGGAAGGAATGTTGGAACAAGGGTTCCAGGTCAAGGGGATGTTACTTAGAGGCTAAAGGGGAATATGTAGACTTGCAATTTCTTTAGCATAACTTTGCACCTAGGTTTTTCTCCTTATCCATGCCCCCAAAGGTTCCTTTATACCATCCTGAAGAGGTTAAAAATGTTGAATTCTATTTGGTATGGGCTTAGGGAGGTTGGGAAACGATCCCAACCAAAATCCTCGCCTCAAATTATGGAAATATTTAATTTTTCATAATTTTTTAGGGAAACCGTGGGTTGCACACTAGCAAGGCATGGATGCCCACGTGTTGTACCAAGTTAAACCACAGATATAATCAAAAGCATTGTTTCTTAAGTGATTTTTATGGGGGAACTTGGGATTTAAAGTTGTAATTCAAGGACAAGGACTAGGCCATCTCAAAAATGCAAATGGTGTGGAAAATTGTGATATAACAATATGAAGCAAGGAATTAGCAATAAAAAGATATAATATAACACTTTCCATCCTATCATACATATATTATCCGTGTTTCCCTTCATTAATTTACACTTTCCATTTCCCAAGATTTCAATTTTATTCCTCTGTTCAAAGAAAAATGATCTATAAGATAATCTACAAAATTACATCAATTTCAATAGGATCATTCTTAATAAATGGAAGCTAGGTTTCCATTGAAAAAAATCACTGTCAGCACCAACATCATCACTATCAACATCAACATCAGTACTATCAAAATCAATAGAAACAACCTCTAGACTACATAAAACGAATTCTATAGGATCCCTAGTATCCTATAGAAATTATTACAACAACAATAAAAAAATACAGTAAGAAAATCTAGGAAATCCAAAGGAATTCCATCGCTAAATAATTCTTCACAAGGGTCAACCAACAAAGGAAGAAAAACAATAAATCTATATTAGTTCTACAGAAACCATGTTCGTGTAGGAAAACAACATAGACTTGTTGATGCACATTATTTCTAGTAATATGCATCAGTTCAATATACAATAGAAAACAATTCAATATACATGCAACACTCAACACCCTCGCAAAGGTAACCTAAGGTAATAACATTTGTTTCCTCTCTCTTAAACTTTCATTTAGCAACATACAAGGTTAATTGCATGCATATTATTCATGGTTGATATATATATAATCAATCAAGGGTGATGATAACAAGGATGTTGTCAAATATCACTTCAAGGGGGGAGATATGATTTGTGGGTGAATGGGATCGATAGATCATTCAAGTGGAGAATCATATAAATGAACTAAAGATCACAACCACATGGGTTAA
>ML838305.1:32002-44515 GCA_009831015.1 Picea engelmannii | reverse complement strand
AATTATGTCATGATATATTTCCATACCACCCTCCTTCTAAGCCCAATAGTCATACATGTTGGAGTCACATTCGTCATTTCCTATGTAGTCGACATGAAACTTTTTATCCATCACTACTACCTCATGAATTCCCACATTTTATATATTTCTGAGTCTCATACATCCTTTGCCTCCTTTCCGTTCATTTTTTCTTTATGAATAAAACCATCAAGCTCCCTTTCCATGACTACAGTGACTTATTTTCCTTGCCATAAAAATTGTTTCACTGTGAGATATTTCATCTATAGTCCTACCAATAATTTTGTACAACTCACGTTGACTGATGTGGGATTCCTTAAGGCCCACCTTTCAAAAATTCTTTCCCCATCGACCTCAGCACATTTGGGATAGAGAGTATAGTTCCTTTTGAGTACCTTGAGGCTTGCATGCCTTAATGGAAATTTCTCTCGCTGACAATCATGGGAATACATTAATATCCATTTATTGTTAGATATTGCAAGTGGCTCATCATCAACTCATTCATTCACACTTTACAAGATGTACTTAGGTACCTTGGTACTCACTGACATGAATGGTGAGATTTCCTCACATTGGTTAATGACATCCATCAATGGATGGTAATCCAATGACTTATTTTCATGCTCGACATCGACACATTTATTCACATGACTAGAATTGTACCATCGAGTTTTGTAGCAAGTGGAGACTATATAATTTTCCATGACACCATCAATAGTTTGCAACAACATACTTCTAGCCATGTGAGCGTACCACAGTTCGACTTTCATCTTTTGACTCCTACAACCAAGAAGTTCATTTTCCTTCACTTGACAATCCGTGATCCAATACAAGCATCAGCCACATTCCTATTGCATAGTTCATCAACTTTTTGGGTAAGTGGAGGTATGTTGTTTTCTAATATTAAACATGTAATTCCTTGAATGCTAGAATTGAATGAACTTGGAAAATTCCCTCACCATGTTACATTTCCTTTCCCATTTTCATGAACCTAAAATATCTTTAGTTTAGTGGGGAAGTATATCATTACCATTTGATTCTATTTTCCACATGTCATCATCTCATTTACCACTGAACAACATATCTCTTCCAAACTACACTTTATTGCACTTTGATTCTAGATATTGATCTATTTTGGCATGATTCATAACATGAAGAAGATGATTTCTAATGTACATTGATGGTTCATCATTTCCAGTGCATGTATTCTTTTAAAATATTATGTATTGCATGAATAACACAACTAAATGGATGAATGTTGTTAACACAAGAACCAACATTTGTCATATTCATGGTTGTCACACAAGAACCAACCATAAGAAAAAACCGTTGCCACTCATGTATCTCACATACTGGAATGATTTATTTCTAAAAACCACCATCATACAAAGCCAAAGCTAAAAATCTAAAAGTTTAGAAAGAAATTCATGCAACGTTGCATGAGGAAATGCAACAAGTTAAGTTCGGCGGAGTGTTGGATCTCAAAAATACCATATTTTATTTCCTTTTTCATACATTATCCTTCACATTTATCCATATTCATCACTCCATTAATCATTTATTACACCATTTCAATAAATAAAATGGGTTTACCATTGTTATTTTCCAATTTATATATTTTTGTGTATTTTAAGATAATTCTTGATTAAATATTAGAAAATTAACATATTTTTCATATATATCTAAAAGTTGTGTGAGCTTTGAAATGTGTAGGAATATTTCAAAGGATTATTCAAAAATATTTTCGAATACTTCCTCAACCATTTCCAGATTCGAAGGAGATAAATATTCAATCTAATTTCAAGGAGGAATATCATGAGAGGATTTGTGAGGATTTGAAGGGATAAGTATTTTGTAGTTATAGAAAATTGATTGAGAGAAAAACTGAGTATTTGAAGGAATAAGTGTTTTGTAATTATAGAAAATTGGTTGAGAGAAAAGTGGATCTTTAATTATGAGTTGCTTATCTTCTTTTCAAAAAATGTGTTTATAAATAAGAGGGCTCTCTCCTCATTTGGAAAAGGAGGGAAAATAAGAACGTGGTTAGTCTTTACTCTTGAGATAATGAGTTAGTCATGGATTTAATTATTTTGTAATGAAGTTGATGTTTTAGAGTAAATATTTTGATTTCTCCATAATATATGTGTTATTTTGATTTTTTAATATATATTTTACGTGAGCTCACATATGTTTGTCATTTGTATTTTGTTATAGATGAATTTTCATTTGTTTAATTTCATGCTTTCTTAATCACGTTTAATTTATGCAATTTCATGCTTTTGTTTATTTCATGCAATTCGATTTTAGTCGTGTGTTTATTTTTCAACCATTAGATTAGGTTAGCTTACTTCCACCCTGCATATATTGTGCTTGCACCTCGTAATATTACGAACTCCCTGAGTTGATAATTTATTTTGAATTAACGAGTATATATTTTACTCGACACAAGGAAAGGGAAGTGAAGGCATGGAAATGGATGACATGGAAGGGAAAGGCAAGGAAAGGAAAGGCATCGCAAGGGAAGGCATGGTATGGAATGTAAATGCAAGGAAAGGCAAGGCATGTCAAAAAAATGCATGGAATGGAAAGGAAACACAACAAAACGGAAGTGAAGGAAAGACAAGGAAAGGCATAACAAGGAAAGTAATGGAAAGAAATGGCATGGAAAGGAAAGGCATGGGAAGGCGTGGCATGGAAAATGAAAGAAATGCAAGTGAAGGAAAGGCAAGTGAAATCAAGGCATAATGCAATTTGGTCAATGAAGGCATAGTTCAATGATGCATCGTGCCTTACTAGGGTTTTGGTCATTGAGGAATAGTGGAGTTTGGTCAATGAAGGCATGGCAAGGAAAGACATGGCATGGAAAGGAAAGGCAAGGAATGGTAAGGAAAGTCAAGGCATAGCAAGGAAAGTTAAGGCATGGCAAAGGATGGAATGAAAAGGCAAGGAAAGACAAGGAAAGTCAAGTCATGTCATGGAATGGCAAGGCAAGGCAAGGAAAGGAAAGACAGTGAGAGGAATTGCAAGACAAGGCAAGGCAAGTGAAGTGAAGTCAAGGAAAGACAAGGCATGACAAGGAAAGGCATAGCATGGCAAGAAAGGGCATGGGAAGGAATGACATGGAAATTGAAGGCAAGGAAAGTAAAAGAAATGCATGGAAAGGAAAGGCATGGCATGGCAAGGAAAGGAAGGACATGGTAAGGCAAGGCAAGACATGACAAGGCATGGCAAGGAAATGAATGGAAAGGAAAGGAAAGACAAGGAAAGGAAAGTGAAGGCAGGTGAAGACATGTAAAGTCATGGAATGGAAAGTAAAGGAAAGACAAGTCAAGGCATGGGAGGGCATGTCATGACAGGGAATGTAATGGAAAGACAAGGAGAGGCAAGGAAAGGTGAGGCAAGGCATGGGAAAGCATGGAATGGCAAGTGAAGGCATGTGATGGCATGAATGGAAAGGCAAGGTAAATCAAGGGATAAATGGAAATGAAAGACATGAATGGAAATAAAAGGAAATGAGTGAATGGAAAGGAAAGGTAAGGAAAGTGAAGGAAATGCATGGGAAGTCATGACATGGAAAGTGAAGGAAAGGCAATTGAAGACAAGTAAAGTTAAGGAAAGGAAAGTTAAGGAAATTTAAGGCAAGGAAAGGAAAGGAATGAATTGAAAGTCAAGGAAAAGAAAGAAAAGTGAAGGCATGACAAGGTATGGAATGGAAAATCAAGGCAAGGTAATGCATGGGAAGGCATGGAATGACAAGGCATAGAATGACAAGGAAAGGAAAGGAATGGGAATTGAAGGCATGTAAAGGAATGAATGAAAAGAAAAGGAAAAGAAAGGAATGAATGGAAAGGTAAGGAAAGGAATAAATGGCAAGAAAAGGTAAGGTAAGTGAAGGAAAGGCATGGGAATGAATGACATGGAAAGTGAAGGAAAGGCAAGTGAAGGAAAGACAAGTGAAGGAAAGTGAAGGAAAGTGAAGGAAAGGAAAGGCAAGGAAAGAGAAGGAAATACATGGGAAGGCATGGAATTGAAAGTGAAGGCATGGCAAGGAAAATGAAAGCAAGATATGGAATGGAAGGACATGGAATGGTAAGGTAAGGAAAGGCATGGAAAGGCAAGGCATGGAAAGGGAAGGCTTGGCATGGAATGGAAAGAAAAGGAAAGAAAAGGAATGGTAAGGCAAGGCAAGGTAAGTCAAGTGAAGGCAAGGAAAGGCATGACAAGGAAAGACATGGAAAGACATTACATGGAAAGTGAAGCAAAGGAAAGTGAATGAAAGGAAAGCAAAGTGAAGGAAAGGAAAGTGAAAGAAGGAAAGTGAAAACAAGGCATGGAAAGGAATGGAATGGAAAGGAAAGGAAAGGAAAGGCATGGAAAAGAAAGGCATGGCATGGGTATATTTTAAGGCAGGGTATATTTTAACAACATTAAAAATATTTTAACAACAGTCAAAATGAAGCCAAATTTATTTGTTTTACATACCTAGATGGTCATTCAAGTAGACCATCGAGATCACTTCTAATACTGACGGTTTCCATTAACTTCTCGTGCTCAAAGTAAGGAAATAACTATTGTACCTTTGATGAGTTCTTTCTTGGAATTGTTTGTAGTTGGAGGTTTTTACCAATATCCAAGTTTGTAAAGAGGTATACGAATTGACCTCGCTTATAATCTTGAAATACATAAACACATTTATTTCATGTTCTTTCATCATGTGTCATATATTCTCCTTTAATAACCATTGACAAAATAAAAAAATCAATGGCTTCAGAGTCTGTTACTGATAACATGAGGGTTTTATTTCCCTTTAAGAATCATTATAGCCAATAATAAGTGCCCCATTCATTATCTCTTAGGGAAACCTCTGCATATATGTGCCCTCAAAGAAATAGAGTGCCAAAATGTGAGTCCACTTAATGACCAAAGAATAAAATATTAATTATAGTTATGCAAAATTTAATAGAAGGATTCAACAAACCTGGCAGTAGAAGATCCAAGACATGATCATTTATTTCCTACGTAATTCTCTTTTTATCCATGCACCTGGTCCATCGTGCTCCCATTTCCCGTGTCCGGACTCAAAGTACTTCCAAATGTTTGGTACCTTTAATGTTTTGTGCAACATACACAACCATTGAAATAAATGAGCATTTTTTAATTGGCCTACACAAGCATTTGAAAAAATCCAATGTTGATCCATATGTATGTTCTTCTCCTTAAGGTGATTATAGAACAAATGAAAAAAATGTCGTACGTAGGCTAATTCATGGCACCAATCATCGCTTATGTAGAGGTGATACTCTTTCAATATAACTCAGTTTTTTTCATTACTATCTAATCCATGCATGTATGTGATATATACCATTATGTCGACCTTGTTTGAGTGATAATATTGGCTTTGAATCTCATTTTGCGGTTGAAGGATGTATTTCTCAAAAAAATCAACCATTGATAACACAATACCAACAAGAAATGTATCTATGCATATTCTAAAATGTTTTTCCTTTTATCAGGCCACATGGACATGCTGAACATAATGTCATGTATTTTCGATGAAGCCCTTCATGAAGTCACATATTTGTGCATGGGAAGTAACCAATTTTATCTATTTTCTTTCATGTCCTCCATCAATATCATATGTCACATATTTAAAGCTTTGAAAGGAAAACTCCTTCCTCCCCAATTCATACTCATCACTTATATGGATGCACTTGCTCAGTAATGTCATTCCACCACACTTGGGGCATGACCCATCTAAGCATGTTTTCTGATAAAATGTAAAACCCTTTGGCCTTGTACACAAGATGTTGTGAATAAAGTCTCTAGATGAGGGCGAGGACAACATAACTTGGCATTCCTACAAATGGGTGTTATGAAAAAACTATATATATATATATCTGTGTGTGTGTGTCATAATAACAACCATACTCAATGTGATATCTACAACAACACATGTTACAAATTGTGTTTATTCGAACTGTAACATCCCTCCAATTTAAATGTTTGAGTAAATTTATGTAGTTGTGATTATTGAATTATGATTTTAGGAAAAAAATTGATTAGCATTTTTTATCGCCATAAGTAATTGATGATGAAAAACATTTATGTAGATTTTATCTTTAAATTTTATTTAAAAATTACTTGAGATAAATTGATGAGTGAACCCAACTATGATAAGAGAAATACTTTATTCCATGGAAAAATTTAAAAGAGGATAGAAACCACCAAGGTAAAAGTGATTGTTGTCCATGAGGATAAGTGTGAACATACCACCAAGAATGTGGGAGGTTAGGAAACAATATAGAAAATAGTTAGGCCATGATTTTGAAAAGTTAGGGAGAAGGCTAAGTGGAAAAAGAAAGAAAAAGACATAGGCAAACTATTATTTTTCTCATCTTGGTAAAAAGAGAGAGAAGGAAAAAGTATGGTGTAAGAAGGATGATGTTGAGTACTTGTACAAGGTTAGAGCTTGGTGCTTCTAAGAAAGAGCTAATCCCTCGAAAATTTCTTAAGTTCTTGACATTTTCATTTTTCCTATGGAATAAACTATTTTCCTTGGGGGTGACTAGATTTAGTAAACTATAGCTACTCTAGTCTATGGTTGGGAGGAGCTTGAAGCTCTCCTCAATTTGTCTAAGTAAATCCTTGTTGTTCATATATGTGTATCTACTTTTATTATTTTATTTCCTTAGAATTATTAGCTCAAATACTGAATATTGTGGTTGGATATTAATCTATATTGTTATAATAATATTTGGTTGAAGACATTGATGTGAGAGTAGAAGTAAATAGGTATAAGTCAATTTATTACTGTTAGTTACAGAGAAAGCTTAAACAAATAAATAATCAGAGAATAACTTAAGAATCATTGGTCAATATTTTTCATATATATTAGTAAACGAAGGAACCAATATGAGTAGTCCTTAAATATAGTATGAAACCCAATACATGAAATGTTTCTCAGTTAAAGGTTTATCATGATAACAATCACATATAGAGATACTCCAAATATTATGTGGAAATATTTATCATAAATTTCTTATAGAATAAATAAAAATTGTTTTCCTATTGTACATAGAATATCAAAATAATGTGTTGGCGAATGTATTTGTAGATTAAATTCCTTAATTCACTTTCAAGAAATAGAAATAAGTGAATAATATTTGTATATCAAATCCAAAAGAGTGATATTTATATATACACCATTCTATAGCTACAAAATTGATCTCTCGCATATCAAATTAACTATACTGCAAACACTCTAAATGTAATATGAGAAATAATAGTATTAATTTCTTTATAACCCCTATACAAATATAGTCGACTCTTAAATCTAGGGAGTCAATTAGACTATTACAGAGTAAGTCCGCATAAATATAATATGGATAAAAATCATTGAAAAATATAACGAAACCACATCAATATTATCGGTGGTCATGACGTATCAAAATATCGCAGAGATCCTAAAGAATGTGGAGTCGATAAAGACACATTTATTACCTTTAGGTTTCCATATTTTAAACTCTGAGTTGGCTAGGTTGTCGTTAAGTGCATAGACACTTAACAAAGGGTCTTCACCTGGGTTTCGCCTAAGATTTTCCCTCTGTAACAAAACAAAAAAGAATGATGATTAGAGGTAGATATATATAACTCTTAAGAGAAAATCAATGAGAGGCCCAGATAGAACAATGAAAAATGAAGGGTTGTACTTGCATGATCTCAAAAAGGGGGCACCCATACTAGAATACATATATCAAGGCAAGCATTTACATAATGCTAATCTTAGCCAATGGCCATTGTCCCTATTAAGAGGAAAAGAGTTTTAAAAATGAATATAGATGATGGACTAGTTAATGCAGCAGGAGTTCTTATAAGATGAAACAAAACAAGGTAAATACATTACCCTTACCCATATAATTATGGAAATGACATTGTCGAGCAAACTCCGGGCTGATTGGTCACATATCCACTAGAGTGGGTACTGTGAATACGGGTTTGTAAGAAAGACCCTTCCGTAGAATTATCCTTCCTGCAAGTAAACAAGAAAACATATAGGGTAAATAACGCCAAACCTACAAATCAAATTTAAAGAAGTGACAAGTTCTAATTTATGTAAAGACTAAAAGAAAAACATTAAACTAATATTTTAATGCTCAGGTATACTCACCACAAAATATTGGGTCGTGTGTGGGTAGCTTGTCCACCAAACATCGACATAGAGTTTCATGGGTTTGGGTACCTAGACATAAAACCCATAGTTAGAACACAAGTGACAATACCTGTGATAAACATTAAAAAAATACTAAGAATATTACTCACTTGTGTATTTTCCTTCATAAGAGTGAACAAAGGGAGGAAATTTTGTATTAGCCTTATCAGGGTTCTTCTGATCAACACCTACAACAAAACGAAGAAGAAGAAAATCATCCGTGATTTAGAGAGTACCTACATTACAACCCTAACCATATGAATATTCAAGTAATGGCCATTAATGAAAGAAATACCAATGATAGACAAGGCTGGGTTTTGAGTTATTACACCCTTCATGAATGAACATGTGGCGAGGTTTTGGTTTGCTGTAATACCCCTAAGTAATAGAAATCACATGGTATTGGCGCCATTCAAAAAGTAAAATAATAGTGGTAGGTAACCAAGGAACGCGTGGAAGTACATGCAAGTTTAATGGTCTGTCAAATCCTTGAAGGGCGAGTTAACCAATGGACCACACCCTATGTTGAAATTTTTTGGCATTTTATTACGCCGAAAGGCATATACCTATTGACAATGAGCAGATTTAATAGGGGTTTAGTGCTTAATAATTTTTCTATGGACATGATTAAATATGGCTAGAAGATTCTGAGTAGTCACACAAAATAAATGGCTGTGATTCCAATCATTAACTTCCTAGATATTATAAAGACATCCGTTTATGTGTTTACTTTTTTACATTTACCTAATCATATTTAAAAATTACTTTGATAGCTAACTGATTGCCACATAAGTGATTAACATAAATTAAAATATTAACACCAAATAAATGAAGCTCAACCGTTTATTTGTTAATCAATAATAAAATTTAATATATTCTTTTAAGGATTCTTTTCATCTTATCAGCCTTTCGGCGTTGATCAACCACAATTATGTGGTTGTGCTAGTAACTTAATAAGTTGATACATTGGTGTTATATTTCCAAAAATATTAAAATAGAAAACTATATATTAAAACTATGTCAATAAATTTATGAGAAAGTCACGGCGAACCAGAATTAACACCCTTGTAAAGGGATATGTGTTCTTACACTTGAGAATAAGGTTTCAACCTTAGAGTAGAAAATTTTGGGGTTGTTCATATTTAAAAATACCAATAGAAATTGGCGAGTGGAAGTTGTAGACTAACAAGACCAATATTTTGGAAACAAATAATATACATGTGTAAGTGTTTGTGTGAGTTGCTAGTAGGTTAATAATTATAACTTGAAAGAAGCCACAACCAAGGTAAGTAAATGGAAACATTGTATCCTCAGTTCTAGATAATAAACAATCAGGCTATGGACAACAAGCTTGTGAGAAAGTCAAATTAATACACTTTACATTAATACACTTTACATTGGGGTGTGAAGACGTTTCCAATAGACTTGTCACTTAAGATCTTTTTACCTGTCATGTGAAAAAAAAAATATTAAGAGTAGTATTGTTCGTCTTGGTATCCACCAATAATCTTAACAATAACAATAAGGAAATAATGATTAACGATGCCATTTAAAAAAAAAAAAATTAGTTGAGAGGTGATGTTACAAATGGTATCCGAGCCAAGTTCCAAACACTAGGGTCTTATGGGCTCAAGCCATTTAAAATTTTGCATTAATAATTTAATAAATTATTGTAGAATTATGCAAACAAGAATCTTAACATAAAAAATTTGTGCACTTAATAGAAACAACAACATAGACCATGGTTGACGAAACAGGAAAAACAACACCAAGTGGACCTGAAATGTATGTAGAGTTGAACTACTTTAAACCATGAGAAGTATAAAAGTTGAGTTGTAGAGTATCAAAGACGACAATGAAAAACTACTTAAAGGAAGTATAGAACAAGAAAAATTAAATGAAAGATTGCTTAAAAATATGATTGAGATGAAACATAATAAGAATGTAGGACAGACTTCTATTAACACCAAGAAAGAAGTCTTTAATGATGAATCTCATAAGCGAAGAGAACACCTAGTGTTTAGCGATAAAATAGTATCGATGACTCAGGAAAATAGTAATAATAGTTCTAAAGAAAACACCTTATAAAATACAACACCTAAAAACAATAAAGGAAAATGGCATATAATGGAATTGACTGGTGAGATTAAAAAAATCAGACCACCCAATTTTGATGGGGAAACAGAGGAAGGAGAAAAATCTTGGCTCCTAAACATGGGAAAATATTTCCAAATTTATAATTATTCTGGGAATTTAAGGGTTAGGTTGAAAGTATATAAACTTAATGGGAAAGTTGTGATTTGGTGGAAATAATCAAAGACAGTAAAAAAATTAGAAGCAATGAACTCACATGGAAAATATTTAAGAAATAATTTGAACATAAATACTTAACATGAAGTTATTTCGATGAAAATTCTAAGGACTTCCATGACCTTAAGCTAGGACAAATGCCCATTGAATATTTTGTTACCAAATTTGTAATTTTGATGAGATAAGTTCCTTACCTTAGAGAATAGAAAGAAAAGGTACAACGATTCATGAGTTTCTTGCCTCAAGCATATAAGGATAAAATTGAGTTCATTAACCATAAAATGATGGATGAGGTAATAATACATGCTAAATTGTGTTATACACAGTTTAAGCAAAGGTTTGAAAATACAAAAACATGGCAAGATAAGAACATAAATAGTAAGTTTTATTCCATGAAGAAACAATTTAAATACCCACACCATCCATCTCACAATGCACCAGTTAAACGTAATAGGTTTGGTGGAAAGAAACAAAATGTATCAGTTCAAAACAACAATAGACCAACTAAGTCAGTGAACAAACCAGCGAGATCACCATTGCAATTTTGGGATTGCAAGGAACCTCACTTGTATAGAGATTGTCCTTTGAATAAGAACATAAATTTGGTAGTGCATAATGTTTAGGAAGAAATAACAGTTAATGGCATGGAAATATCCAATCACAAGATTAAGGCAGCCTTGGAAAATCGACAGACTAACCATCATCCTGCCATGGTAGAAGTTGAAGGTAAGATAAATCAAAATTCTATTTCTATTTTAATTGACCTCAGTGCAAGTTTAAGCTATGTTTTTGCTATGATTGTAGAGAACTACAAATTGAATAAAGTTAAAAATAATAAGTCTTAGTTAGTGAAATTACCCACGAGTGCCAAACGAAAAGTAGTTGAACTAGTCGAAGATTGTATGATGACAATAGATGGAATTGAAACAAGTGTGTATTTGAATGTATTTCCTTTGGGATCCTATGATATACTCATAGGAATTGATTGTCTTGAAAATCTTGCAGCGGTAGTGAATTGTAAAAATAAAAAATTTCATTGCTTGGACAAACTCGAACATAATATAAACATTAAGGGAACACCTTGTGGTGTATCAATAAGGAATATTTCTTCTTTACAGTTGAAATGAAATTCAAGAAAGGGTTGTGAAATATATTTTGTACTGTAACATCCCGCTCTGGTGCACTGGCAAAACTTATTCTTTGAGGACACTTGCTCACAAGTGATTTGGATTTTTATGATGATAAAATTTTTTCCTTCATTATGATGCGTTAAGTTATATGACAATATGTTTTTACTACATTGATGTAGACAGGTGCTGCTGACTCAGTTTCATTGAGTGTGTAGGGTTTTGGACCTTGACGATGCAGAGGCATCGGTGGAACTCCCTTGGACTCCGGATTGAGTCAGGGAGTGGGCTATTGAGTTGTTTCATTTACGGTGATATTGTTTTGTTTTGATGATATGCTATTGATTTTATGATATGTTGTTGACATGATTTGACATGATGGTTGATGATGCAGGCTGACGATAGCTTGCCGACCAGACTCACATATGGAGTAAAGGGGCCACACGAGTTCCAGAGAGATTGAGGGAGAGGGGTGGACAGCAGCCCTGCCACAGCCTACTAGCACTCCCGTCGTGGCTCGAAATGTAGGTTAATGATTACCTAGTTCGAGAGGATCCATGATACCGTGAGGGCAGACTGCGACAGTCGTTCACGATGATTCTAAGGGGCACGCAATAAGGCGGGGGCCTTATTCCTTAGATCCCTTAGTCTCCCACAAGTTCACCTGGCGGAGTGTTGACTCCAGAGGTTATAGAGTCTACCAATTTGTCAAGTCAGCGAGTGGCACCCTTGGAGCACGTGGTGCATCCTGAAGGGCACGTCACGCAAAGAAATGCAAGTCAGCGAGTGGCACCCTTGGAGCACGTGGTGCATCCTGAAGGGCACGTCGCGCAACAGAAGCAAACGAGG
>ML838305.1:0-15582 GCA_009831015.1 Picea engelmannii | reverse complement strand
CCTAGGTGTTAATTAAAGCCTTCTTAAAAGTAAAGGGGGTAAAATAATGAGGGAAATAAATTAAGCGACGACCATGGCCTTTAAATGATAAGAAGAAATAAAATTTTATTAAAGTGTGGGAGTATAAAAGCTAGGATAAAAAAAAAAAAAGAAAAAAAAAATCGCACATGTTACAAGAATGGGTGTCGTAAATAGAGGTTGTTACATGTACACATAAATGAAATCCTAGAAAATTTGTTTGATCGTTTGTTAATTGGTGATCCTATATTAAGTATGTTTCAGGATGTGTTCCCGGAAGAGATTTCAAGATTACCTCCTAGAAGGGATATAGATTTCACAATAGATTTAGTACCAGGATCAACACGAGTTTCCAAAGCGCCATATAGGATGTGTGTTCCTGAACTGATTGAATTGAAAATGGATCTTCAAGAACTATTTGACAAAGAGTATATCATATTAAGTGTGTCTCCATGGGGTACACTAGTCCTATTTGTGAAAAAGAAAGATAAGATTTTTAGGTTGTGTATTGACTATCGACAACTGAACAAATGATAGTTAAAAATAAGTACCCTTTATCCTGTATTGACGATTTGTTCAACCATGTTGGAGAGGCTAAAATCTTCTCTAAAATAGATTTAAGATCGTGTTATCATAATATTAGGATAAAAATGAAGACATACAAAAAATCCTTTTAGAGCCAGGTATGGACACTATGAATTCATAGTGGTGCCCTTTGGACTAACGAATGCTCCAACAACATTTATGTTCCTTATGAACAATGTGTTAAGAAAATACTTGGACATGTTTGTGATAGTATTTATTGAATATATCCTATTTATTCCAAAACAAAGGAAGAACACGAAGAACATCTCGAGTTGGTTATGCAAAACTTAAGGGAAAATCAGTTGTATGCAGAATATAGCAAGTGCGGATTTTATTATAGTAAGGTACAATACATAGGACATGTGATTTACGGGGAAGGAGTTGTTGTTGACCCTCAAAAGTTCAAATCTATTTGGTATTGGGTAGTTCTAAAATATGTTTCAGATATCAAATCTTTTATGCGAATTATAGGTTATTATAGAAGATTTATTGAAGGGTTTTCAAAATTCTATTACCCTATTACCTCTTTACAGAAAAAGGGAACCATATTTAAATGGATAGAAAAGTGTCTAGAAAGTTCTAAGAAATTAAAACAATTATTAACCACTGCACCCATATTAAAAGTAGCAGATCCACACAAAGACTTTGTAGTATGTACCGATGCATCTAAGGAACGATTAGGGGGTATACTAATGAAAGAAGGGCATGTAATAGCATATGAGTCAAGAAATCTAAAATATCATGAATAAAACTATGATTTGAATGTTATTGAATTTACTACTATTGTCCATGATTTAAAAATGTGGCGACATTACCTATTAGGAAATATTTTTTTGTTGAAAATAGAAAATGTTAGTCTTAAACATTTCTTGGATAAAAAAAACTTAAATGCTCTACAGGCTAGGTTTTTGGATTTCCTAAGTGAATTTAATTTTGTTATTAAACACATTAAAGGAAAGGAAAATAAGGTCGTAGATGCCCTTAGTAGGAAGATAAATGCAATTTCTAGTAGAAAAATCCAATCTAATTTAAAGCAAAAAATTGAATTGGCAGCAGAAAAAGATGAGGAATACAAACAAATTCAAGAAAAATGTCAAACTAATTCTCTAACTACCAAAGAATCAAAATTCAGTTGCAACCGAGAAGGTTTAGTTTTGTATAAGAACAAATTTTTTGTCCCAAATTATGCAAAATTCAAAAAATTAATTATAGGAGAATTTCACAAGAATCCATATTTGGGCCATCCCGGGTATCAAAAGACAATAACAATGTTAAAGAAATAAAATTTTTGGCCTAAAATGAAAACAGAAGTGGCAGAATACATTGCTAGATGTCTAGAATTCCAGCAGGTTAAATGAGAGCACCAACACCCACCTAGATTTATACAACCTATACCCATTCTAGAGTGGAAATGGGAAGTGATCGGTATGAATTCCATCCATGGTTTACTTATAACAAAGAATAAAAACTATTTGATTATGGTTTTGATCGATAAACTTACAAAAGGAACACATTTCATCATAGTAAAATCCACTTATAAAGCTATTAATATTTCAGAAAAATTTATGAAGGAAATTTTTAGAATGCATGGGTTTCATAAAACAATCATTTCGGAGAGAGACACAAAATTCACTTCCAACTTTTGGAAGATTTTTTTAGTGGAATGGACACACAATTGAGTTTTATCATTGCTTACCATCCTCAAACTGACGATCATACCAAAAGGACTAACCATATTGTTGAGGATGTGTTGCGAATGTACATTATGGAATGCCCAAAAAAATGGGAATATTATCTTCACCTGATTGAATTTGCATATAAAAATGGTTACAAACCATCTTTAAGGATGATCCCTTTCGAAGCAGTATATGGTCGGAGGTGTAGGACACTAGTGAGTTGGCATGATCTTTTTGACAAAATTATTATACATGTTAAAAGAAATGGAAACAATGGTGCAGAAAGAAAAAAAGAATTTGAAAAGTGCACAGGATAGGCAATATTTTATCTAAATTAAAAAAGAACACACAAAGAGTTTAATGTTGGAGACCATGTTTATCTAAAAATAAAACCCAGAAAAATTTTACTCAAACTTGGAAAATGTTCTAAGCTAGCACCATGTTATTGTGGACCTTTTGAAGTGTTAACGAGAGTATGACCAGTGGCCTACCATCTTTCACTAGAATCCCATATGGAAATACATAATGTGTTTCATGTTTCATTATTGAAGAAATATTTTCCTGCTATAACTCATGTTTTAAATTGGAATGTGATCCAAATGACACCAAAGGGAGAGTTCCATGTGGAACCTCTATGCATACTCGTTAGGAAGGAAACTATGTTCCGAAATAGATTCATTGCCTAAGTTAAAGTGTAGTGGAGGAAATATGGTCCTAAGGAGGCCACTTGGGAAATGGAAGAGGATATGAGGAAAGCCTATAAATTTTCGTTTCAAAGATGGGAACTTGATGGGAACATCGAGGACGGTGTTCAGTTCAAGGGGGGAAGATGTAATATCCCTCCAAATTAAGCATTTGAGTAAATTTGTGTGGTTGCGATTATTTGATTATTATTTTGAAAAAAACTTTGATTAACATTTTTTATCGCCATAAGTAATTGATGGTGAAAAACCTTGGTGTAAATATTATTTTTAAATTTTATTTAAAAATTACCTAAGATAAATTGATGAGAGAAATCAACTATGATAAGATAAATACTTTCCCTCGGATGGGGTGTTAGTGCAGGCCACATGGTCGGATGAGGAGGAGAGTACATGCCAACGCGGCAGGGGACCATGTGTCGGGCTCGTGCCAAGACCCACCGCCTAATCCATGCATTTAATAACCTTCACGACATCCGCTACACCATTAACGTTGGTGCGCCTGACTCCCATTGTTGTCTCCACCATGGCTTCTCTGTTTGCAGGTGACATTAACCCTGCATGCGTCCCGACCCTATTATCCCTCAGCCGCCTAGACCTGGCTTACTCTGGTTTCCATCCTTCATGGTGCTCACCGCCTTCAAACTTCTCCAGGCTCTCGACGTCCATCTGGGACTCTCCTCTCAGTTTTTCCTTCCCTACGAGTGCAGAATGCCGCGACAAAGAGGGAGGCCAAGGAGAGGATATCCATGGCATCCTCCTCAGCCTTGGGTCTCTGTTTCTCCCAGTGTCTCGCCCTATATGCACTCCTTGCAGCCCTAGTAGCCCGAGCTAGAACCTCTCACCTCCTCCACCCAGCCTGCCTCATGGTTTGAAGGTCTGGTCATCACCGACAGATCGCTGGGATCTCTCTCACGATTTCGAGCAGTTCCTTCGATTTCCCTAGCCAGCGGGCCTTCTGTTGCACCAGTAGTCTGCCCCTCCTGCCCACCCTTGGAGGAGCCACCCTTTCTTTGGAATTCCCGGCACAGGCTGTACTCTTCCACCGACTCCATCCTCGACTCGCAGCTGCAGGAAAACCTGGCCATCATCTATTGGCTAGTTTTTGAGCTCCGACAAGGATTGGAGGACCTTCATTTCCGACTGCAGCTATTGGATGGGAAAACCTCGGCTCTCCTTCAGATCCTTTCCACCTTCCATATGGCTTTCCACTCCACTCCAGAAGCCATTGTAGCAACAGAGATGCTCCATGCAGAGCCCGTCGATAGGAATGAATAGGTGCAACAACCAGAAGGTGGTGACTTGGTCTACGCCACGCACGGGGACACGGAGGCTGCGACAGCTATGGCCGTCGACGCGCACAATCCATCCGGAGTCACCCTGCCAGCTGCCATCTTAGAAGGGGAAAACTTGGATGATGACATGAAAATGGAAGGGAAAGGGATGCCCGTCGAAGAGGAACCTTGGGACGCAACATACCAAGCCACCTGGCCAGGTTATTTGCCAAGTGTTTGACCCCTCTAGGGATTTGTTCTTTTCACTAGTTTATTTTCACTAGTTTATCTTCTTAGCTGTAGCCTAGTCAGATTAGCTTTGTTTTTCTAAGACTGTTAGACTATAAAATTCTAGACTTAGTCGCCTCGTTGAACTGGTTTCCCCTTTCTTGGGGCAGTTCGGTAACTACAACACAATTTTTTTCAAGCTTCTGCAACTCTCGTATGGATTTTGAAGGCTCTTTATATATAAAATCTCTTACTTAAAAAAAAAAGATAAGATAAATACTTTATTTCATGGGAAAACTGAAAATAGGATAGAAACCACAAAGGTAAAAGTGATTTTTTTCCATGAGGACAAGTCTCAACCTACCCCTAAGAATGTGGGAGGTTAGGAAACAATCCAGGAAATACTTAGGCCAAGATTCCCAGGAGTTGGGGAGAAGGCTAACTGGAAAAATAAATAAAAAGACATAGGAAGTCTATTATTTTTCTCAGTTTGGTAAAACAAGAGAGAAGGAACAAGTATGGTGTAAACAGGACATTGTTGAGTACTTGTAAAAGGTTAGATATTGGTGGTTCTCAGAAAGATCCAAGTTCTAGAAAATTTCCTAGAGAAGGTTCTTGACATTTTGATTTTTCCTATGGAATAAATTATTTGGCTCAGGGGTGACAAGAGTTAGTAGACTGTAGCTTCTCTAAACTATGGTTGGGAGGATATGGAATTTTTCCTTAGTTTTTTCCCAATAAAGCCTCTTGGTTCAGATATGCGTATCTACTTTAATTATTAGCTCAAATGTCAAAGATTATCGTTGGATATTAATTTATATTGTTATAGTAATATTTTGATAAAGGCATTGATGTGAGAGTAGAAGAAAACATAGATTTATCAGCCAATTTATTACTTTTAATAGTTACAGAGAAAGCTTAAACAAAGAAATAATTCAATAATCTTTGTATATCAAATCCAAAAGATTCATATTTATATATGAAACATTTTTTAGCTACATAATCAATCTCGTCGCATATCGACTTAACTGTACTACAAACAATACAAATGTAATATAAAAAATAATAGTATTAATTTCTTTATAACCCCTATACAAATATAGTCGACTCTTAAATCTAGGGAGTCAAGTCGATTCTTACAGAGTAAGTCCGCATAAAGATAAGATGGATAAAAATCATTGCGAACTATAACAAAACCACTTCAATCTTATTGGTGGTCATGACATATCAAAATATCACAGAGATCCTAAAGAATGTGGAGTTGGTAACTAAACATTTATTACCTTTAGGTTTCCATAGTTTAAACTTTGAGTTGGATAGGTTGTGTTTAAGTGCATAGACACTTATCAGAGTGTTTTCACCTGAGTTTCTCCTATTATCTTCTCTCTGTAACAAAAAAAAAATGGAATGATTATTACAGGTAGAGATATATAACTCTTAAGAGAAAATCAATGAGCGACCGAGATACAGAAATGACAAATGAAGGGTTGTACCTTCAAGAACTAAAAAGGGAGGCACCCATACGAAAGTACAAATCTTGAGGCCAGTATATACATAATCATGATCTTCGTCGAGGGCCATTGTCCCTATTTAAGAGGCAAACAATTTTAAAAATTAATATAGATGGTGGAGTAGTTACTATAGAGGAAGTTTTTCATGTTTCCTTATTAAATCATTATATTCATGATCCTAATCACATAATTGATTGGAACATGGTGCAGATGGAACCAGAAGGTTAGTTCCAAGAGGAACCTCTCGGCATTCTGGACAAGAAAGTAACAATACTACAAAACAAAGCCATCGCTCAGGTAAAATTGCAATGGAAGAACTTTATCCCTTAGGAGTCCACTTGGGATTTGGAGGAAGATTTGAAGAAATATTATCCAATCCTATTCTAAGAGAGGAATGAACACCGAGGACAATGTTTTACTTAAGGGGAAGAGGATATAATATCCCCAAAATTTTAGAATATTAAATTCTAAGTAAACTTTGGAATAAATTTATATTTTTGAAAAATTCGGATTTGGAAATTATTTACCATTTATGGAAAATCAAAATTTGGAATTTTTATTATTGTAATTAATTATTTGATGACTGATGGGAAAATATTTGACTTTCCCAACTAGCCTATTTTATTTTGACACGTGTGAAAGACAATCTTTTTATAAATTAAATGTTGGAAGACAAATGGAACAACTAGGTTAAAAATAGCTCATCATGACTCCATGAGTGGGGAACAGGTTTGCCTCAAGGCTGATTTTTACAAGTGAAAAATGTGGAATTTGATCACTAGCATCCCCTTAAAATAAGGTATTTGTAAAGATGCGAATTTTCCAAGGAGGGAAGGAAAGACCTAGGTAGCGGATGCATATAAAAATAACATATGGAGGAGGCTGGGCACTGCTTAGTATGTTGGAGAAAGGAAAAATATTTTTTGTTATGAGAACTGTGAGTTTGAGGAAAAATAATTTCTTATTTGTGGATGGTGATTGTAGCTAAGGAGGATCATTCAGTTTTCCCTTATGGACTCATGGTCAGGCTAGGGGATGAACAGGGCAAGTGAACTTGGTTGTTCTGTTCTACGATTGGGTGGAATGTGGTTGTTCCATTTGTATTCCAACATCAGATTCAAATATGTATATTTACTTGCATTCTTTGTCAATATTATGTTTGATTACTATTGGTTAGGAATGTGATGGTTTATTATAGTTCAAGGGTACTATACTATTTTAAATTGAAATTTAATGATGGTATATATACACATGTATATGCTCATCTATACAGAAATAACAATACTATTGTATGTTCCTCTTAATCATTTAATATGGTTATACATATATGAACCACTGCATATACATATATATGTGTTCATGCAAAAGAAATGATAGAAATGATTGTATGTTCCTATTTGTCATTAATATATATATATATATATATATATATATATATATATATATATATATATATATATATATGACTGTATATACATATATGTTTTCATGCATAAAGGAATGATAAAACTATTGTTATATTCCTATTGACCATTGAATTAGATATATGTTGAATTACTATTTCAAACATGTACAAATACCATAGAGAATAGACAAAACAAATAACAATCCATATATATGCTTTATATTATCAATAACCACAAAAAATAGTGATTCAGTAGTCTACAAATGTATTGCAAAAGTAGTTGTTACATTCAATGAACCTTGTTCAAAATATTTACAAAACAACGTCTGTATTCAATTGATCACGGTTCAAATATTACAGTGGATTAACATAGGCCAAAGACTCCATTACCACTTTTATTGTAGACAAAATGTAAGTAGAATGCATAAAATATTTACGCCTAGATCATAACTTGAATACCTTTCAAGCAAGAGGTGTTTCTTTGTCCGCTTCCCTTGATTTTATAAACCTGCAAAAGAAGAAAGATGAGAGTTTAGTAAACTATACTAGTATTTTAATGGAAATTAAGTATTAAGAATAAGTCAAAGAAATACTTAGCCTGAGTTCGACGAAGAGCCACATCTCCACTTGTGCTTGTGCGAAAATTTGTCCACGATCCAAGAGGAGGAGGAGTGGACCCAATTTTGACTGATGGGTAGCCTCACAAAATAGAAACATGGCCCCATCATTAAATTCATGTAACTGTGTTTAAAAATGCACTTATAAACAAAGAAAGTGAAAGTAAATAACTAGCATGGATTTATTAAAAGGATGCACACATTCTCCAAAACCCTGTGTATTTTCACCTTAGACCATTAAAACCTAAAGAGGCGAATGAGATGCGACCTGTGTTAAATCACAATAGATATTTAAAACCTAAATAACAATTACAGAATGGTAAATATTTTAAAGGTCTAAGTGCATAGTAACATACAACAAGAACCAAAATCGGAGGTTAAAAGTCTAATGATGTAGACATGAATTACCCACAGAGGGAATGATATGACTTTTAATTACACAGGAAGCGAACACGACATTCCCACCGAGGATTAATTATTCCATATAGATATTTTCTATATAAAACACATAATGTAATTTACGAAACAAAGGGTTAATCTTTCTCGATATATTTGTTGTATGAAGCACAGAATGTAACTTATGAACAAAGGGTTAACTCTTTCTATACATATTTTTTTTTTTTTTTTTGTTTGTTAATTTGTGCAGGACCTGCGATTAACCTGTGGCTTGAGAAACCGCAACTCAGGGGCATCTAAGCCGTCAAAATCACCCGGGGATCGCACCCGGCCTGAGCCACACGAACCCTTAACATGGTTGGATTTTTTGTCCCCGCAGGTTTCGAACCGGTGACTTTAACATCACGGAGTGGCTTAACAACACACTCCATCACCAACTGTCCTACACCTCGGGGACTCTCTTTCTATACATATTTACACAGAGCATATTTTCGAATTTCCACAGAGGATTAATACCATTAGATACCTGTACACAGAGCGTATCTATGAATTCCATAGAATATTAATACTATATATATATATATATATATATATATATATATATATATATATATATATATATATATATATATATATATATNGCCAAAATAATTACAAAGAACACACTTTACGATTACAAAGTGTTAATATTATTTTACACAAGACAAAATTCTAGACTTTCCCATAGAGGATCGATGTGGTCGTATATATTATCACTGTATGTATACACAGGAAGTAACTTACGAATTACTAGAGGGTTATTTTTTACTATATATGTTATTGTTGTATAATACAGAGAATGAAAATTACAAACATGGGGTGATATTGTTATATATATATATATATATATATATATATATAATTGTTGTATAATACACAGAGTGAAATTTATGAATAGAGGATTGATATTACCTAGAATATAATTGAGGAATTTCCACATAAGGTTAATGAATATATACATATGCGTAGATGGTAAAAAGGAAAATCCCCTACAAAGTTTGACAATAGACAAGTTAGGATAATAACAGTTAACATAGTAAGTCTCATAATTTTTAGGACGAGTTCCAGAACTAGTAGGGTTATAACGGTGGAAGGACACAGACCAAGGTTCGACCCTTAAAAAGTTTCGGGGCACTAAATAACCATAACAGGTATGGGGCAAAAGAAAAACAGTCAAGGAAAATTTTAATAAACCACCAGTCCCGTAACCTTAAGAACAGAGGAACTCTCGGAGGAAAAATACATATCAAGGCCTAATGAAAATAATTGTAAATCCTAAAAGAGAGTTCTACATTTGATGAAAACAAATGATTTATTCATGAAACACTTCACACAGAGGTCATGAATAATGAAACCGTTACTTACCTTGGTGCACATAGAACCCCGAGTTGCATTGTGGTTTTTCTTCATCACGCATCGATCTTGTTTCAACATGGGGGCAAAAAAAAAAACTTGTTACAGAACCCAAGAGAAGAATCTCACCAAAGCACACCGATAGAGTTGCAAACGCAGAGAATAAAATATTACAAGACCAAGGAGCCGAACATCCCTATTGCGCATAAGCTGTGTTGCAAAAAAAATACAGAGAAAAAACTTGAATACAAAACCAAAGGGGGAAAACAATGAATGATGGTGAGCTCAAAGGCCTCAGAAAGAGGAGTAATGGTTGTTGGGTACAACTTGTGTCATTCCATGTGAATCCATGGAGATGGTGAGCCCACATTGGGTGCGACTGCCTAACTGTCAAGTTTGGGAGGTACGATACATGCCTCCCCATTAATGAAATAGCGAGAGGTAAATGCCCACATGACCGCTCTAAATTTCTCCATTAAAATGGTTTTGAACCTATTAAATGCTGGGCCATGTCACTAGTCGGGTATGGTTTAATGTTGTTAGGAATAGGTTATGTTCATGGCACTAGACCAAAGCCAAAAGTGCTATGGTGTATGTTTGATACGCTATATCAAATCCTTCATTGGTATGACCACCATATAACAATCCCTATGTAACAATATTTACATGTTTTGCATAGAAACTCTTCGATGCACTATGATATAAAATACATTGTGGTGGATTGTTATATGATAACGATATAAAATTTAGGAATAGTGTTATTTTTATCATAGTGTGTATGATATACGATAGATAATGTCATGGTTAATATCTATGCCATATGTTAAACTATATATTAATATGGATAGGGTTAGTATTAAGGTTTCCATATGTTAGTTTATATGGTAACAACTTTTATATATATATATATATATATATATTTTGATATGAATATCATTAGTGTTATGGTATTCATACTATAGTCGATACAGTAAGCAATGTATATCATATTGGATAGTGAAAATGTTATGGACTCACTATATATTAGTCTATAGTCTATAGTTTATTATGCACATTAATTTTTTTTGGATACCATGACTTAACATAGACATTGTAGTTATTCTAAGGGCTATGACAACCCTGATCGCAATTGTCTTAATTACAAATAAGTGCATGATTCTAATCCAATAATGATGATAAATTTATTCTTCATATAATAAAGGAATAAACTTATGGTTTTGATCAAATATTGAAGAGTTAAGGAGCTTTAATGTCCCCTAATAATTTGTTTTGTTATTTGGGTACATTACATAGTTCTTTCAATGTTTTAAGAAACCTAAGAATTGTGTTAGATTACTCATCATACAAACCCTTTATGTTTCTGCAATCAAGAAGATGTGACCAATTCTACATTCTGTGGCATCTTGCACGCATTACTTCGAAGTGATTTCTACAATAAGGCCTCTTCACCTGCCAAGCTTCACGTGATTCTAGCAGTTATTTTTCCTTTGATTGGTTGGTGGTGGTGCGAGCTCTCCATTGTGGCCTCAAATCGTTGCAAATGTTTTTGGAAAAACTACGGAGTGCATATCGAAAATATATAGAGTTCAACCCATGATAGTATGGAAACTTGGAGGATGGGGACAACAAAATAAAAATAATTTACATTTGCTAGACAACATCACGATCTATTAATTCTTTCCTTGTAATGTTATGATGATGGAACGTTGCTGCTTTAATCGGGTTTAAGTTATTATCATTTTTCTAATGTATTTTGAATGCAGGTAAAGAGACAATGGAAGCCAAACAATGCTATGTATTGATTGAAATTCAAAAGATTGGAAGTTATCTCCATTCCTAGGTTGTTGGATTAAGAACTAATGGAAAAATATTTGGGAGTCTTTTTCCCATGTGGATTGGATATCAGCAATGTGGTAAAAGCCCCAAGTTTTCGTTTTCGTTCCTTTACATTTGTATTGGCACTATTGTTTTTATTTGGATAACATAAAAAAATATTAGATTTCATGGTGGCTATATTGATCATTTTAGAGTAGCTAGGAATTGAACAATAAAGAAAGCAATTAGAAAATGATAAAACTTAAAAAAAACAAAAAATAAAAATAAAATAAAAACTTTAGGTAACATAAAAAAATAAAAACCATAAAAAATAAAACTAAAAATTGTAATATATATATATTGTACAAATTTTCAAATGGATCACTAAAACTTCCTGAAAACAATATTAATATCATGATTTCATTTCTTACACTAAATTGGTTATTGAATTCACTCAAAACAAGAACCAATGAAGAAAATTGTGTGTCATAGCAGTAGGTTCGAAGATGATCCTCAAAACTTGTTAAGGCAAAAGTGATTTTCAATAATCACAAAACGTTTTAGAAAAGAATGTTTTATTGACAGGTTGAAGGAGTTGAGCTTTCCATCACACATGTCATACCATTTTTCCGCCATAAAAAACCTTTCAGGAAACCAATTATGTCATGATATATTTCCATACCACCCTCCTTCTAAGCCCATTAGTCATACATGTTGGAGTCACATTCGTCATTTCCTATGTAGTCGACATGAAACTTTTGATCCATCACTACTACCTCATGAATTCCCACATTTTATATCTTTATGAGTCTCATACCTCCTTTGCCTCCTTTCCGTTCATTTTTTCTTTATGAATAAAACCATCAAGCTCCCTTTCCATGACTACATTGTCTTATTTTCCTTGCCATAAAAATTGTTTCACTGTGAGATATTTCATCTATAGTCCTACCAATAATTTTGTACAACTCACGTTGACTGATGTGGGATTCCTTAAGGCCCACCTTTCAAAAATTCTTGCCCCATCGACCTCAGCACCTTATTTGGGATAGAGAGTATAGTTGCTTTTGAGTACCTTGAGGCTTGCATGCCTTAATGGAAATTTCTCTCGCTCACAATCATGGGAATACATTAATATCCCTTTATTGTTAGATATTGCAAGTGGCTCAACATCAACTCATTCATTCACACTTTACAAGATGTACTTAGGTACCTTGGAACTCATTGACATCAATAGTGAGATGTCCTCACATTGGTTAATGACATCCATCAATGGATGATAATCCAATGACTTATTTTCATGCTCGACATCAACACATTTATTCACATGACTAGAATTGTACCATCAAGTTTTGTATCAAGTGGAGACTATATAATTTTCCATGACACCATCAACAGTTTGCAACAGCATAGTTCTAGCCGTGTGAGCGTACCAGAGTTCGACTTTCATCTTTTGACTCGTACAACCAAGAAGTTTATATTCCTTCACTTCACAATCCGTGATCCAATAGAATCATCAGCCACATTCTTATTGCATAGTTCATCAACTTTTTGGGTAAGTGGGGGTATGTTGTTTTCTAATATTAAACATGTAATTCCTTGAATGCTAGAATTGAATGAATTTGGAAAATTCCCTCACCATGTTACATTTCCTTTCCCATTTTCATGAACCTAAAATATCTTTAGTTTGGTGGGGAAGTATATCATTACCATTTGATTCTATCTTCCACATGTCATCATCTCATTTACCACTGAACAACATGTCTCTTCCAAACTACACTTTATTGCACTTTGATTCGAGATAGTGATCTATTTTGGCATGATTCATAACATGAAGAAAATGATTTCTAATGTACATTAATGGTTCATCATTTCCAGTGCATGTATTCTTTTAAAATATTATGTATTGCATGAATAACACAAGTAAATGAATGAATGTTGTTAACACAAGAACCAACATTTGTCATATTCATGGTTGTCACACAAGAACCAACCATAAGAAAAAACAGCTCCCACTCATGTATCTCACATACTGGAATGATTTATTGCTAAAAACCACAATCATACAAAGCCAAACCTAAAAATCCAAAAGTTTAGAAAGAAATTCATGCAACTTTGCATGAGGAAATGCAACAAGTTAAGTTCGGGGGAGTGTTGGATCTCAAAAATACCATATTTTATTTCCTTTTTCATACATTATCCTTCACATTTATCCATATTCATCACTCCATTAATCATTTATTACACCATTTCAATAAATAAAATGGGTTTACCTTTGTTATTTTCCAAATTATTTATTTTTGTGTATTTTAAGATAATTCTTGATTAAATATTAGGAAATTAACATATTTTTCATATATATCTAAAAGTTGTGTGAGCTTTGAAATGTGTAGGAATATTTCAAAGGATTATTCAAAAATATTTTTGAATACTTCCTCCACCATTTCCAGATTCGAAGGAGATAAATATTCAATCTAATTTCAAGGAGGAATATCATGAGAGGATTTGTGAGGGTTTGAAGGGATAAGTATTTTGTAGTTATAGAAAATTGATTGATTGAAAAGTGGAGGATTTGAAGGGATAAGTATTTTGTAATTATAGAAAATTGGTTGAGAGAAAAGTGGATCTATAATTATGAGTTGCTTATCTTCTTTTCAAAAAACTCGTTTATAAAAAGAGGGCTCTCTCCTCATTTGGAAAAGGAGGGGAAATAAGAATGTAGTTAGTCTTTACTCTTGAGATAATGAGTTAGTCATGGATTTAATTATTTTGTAATGAAGTTGATGTTTTAGAGTAAATATTTTGATTTCTCCATAATAGATCTGTTATTTTGATTTTTTAATATATATTTTATGTGAGCTCACATATGTTTGTCATTTGTATGTTGTTATAGATGAATTTTCCTTTGTTTAATTTCATGCTTTCTTAATCACATTTAATTTATGCAATTTCATGCTTTTGTTTATTTCATGCAATTCAATTTTAGTCGTGTTTTTATTTTTCAACCATTAGATTAGGTTATCTTACTTCAACCCTACATATATTGAGCTTGCACCTCGTAAGATTACGAACTCCCTGAGTTGATAATTTATTTCGAATTAACGAGTATATATTTTACTCGACACAAGGAAAGGGAAGTGAAGGCATGGCAAGGCATGACATGGAAAGGAAAGGCAAGGAAAGGAAAGGCATGGTATGGAATGTAAATTCAAGGAAAGGCAAGGCATGTCAAGGAAATGCATGGAATGGAAAGGAAACACAACAAAGCGCAAGTGAAGGAAAGGCAAGGAAAGGCATGACAAGGAAAGGCATGGAAAGAAATGGCATGGAAAGGAAAGGCATGGGAAGGCGTGGCATGAAAAATGAAAGAAATGCAAGTGAAGGAAATCCAAGTGAAATCAAGGCATAATGCAATTTGGTCAATGAAGGCATAGTGCAATGATGCATTGTGCCTTACTAGGGTTTTGGTCAATGAGGCATAGTGGAGTTTGGTCAATGAAGGCATGGCAAGGAAAGACATGGAATGGAAAGGAAAGGCAAGGAATGGTAAGGAAACTCAAGGCATAGCAAGGAAAGTTAAGGCATGGCAAGGGATGGAATGAAAAGGCAAGGAAAGACAAGGAAAGTCAAGTCATGTCATGGAATGGCAAGGCAAGGCAAGGAAAGGAAAGACAATGAAAGGAATTGCAAGACAAGGCAAGGCAAGTGAAGTAAAGTCAAGGAAAGACAAGCCATGGAAAGGAAAGGCATGGCATGGCAAGAAAGGGCATGGGAAGGAATGACATGGAAATTGAAGGCAAGGCAAGTAAAATAAATGCATGGAAATGAAATGCATGGCATGGAAAGGAAAGTAAAGACATGGTAAGGCAAGGAAATACATGACAAGGCATGGCAAGGAAATGAATGGAAAGGAAAGTCAAGGCATGAATGCCAAGGCAAGGAAAGGAAAGTAAAGGAAAGTGAAGGC
>ML838304.1:58457-69477 GCA_009831015.1 Picea engelmannii | reverse complement strand
ATCTTCATCTATGCATTCTCATCAAGGAAAATACATATTATATTAAATCAATCATCAATCAATCAATCCTTTTACATCAATCAATCACTTGACATCAATTAATCAAACCATTGGCATCAATGACAACATGATCCAACAACTAGATCCTGAATCACTTAAAATAGCAATGGTTTGGTTGTTGATATTTCATTCCACTTCAATCATATTATGTGACTAAAACTCAACTTTCTTGTTGTCCAGGGCTGCATAGATCCTAGGTACATTTATGCCCATGTCATCCATTGTATTAACTTGCTATACATTGTGAACAACCCTCACTTTTTCACCTCTGTGAGGACAATCTCTATACATATGATCTCCCCTATAACCCCAACATTGAATAGGTGGTTTCCTTGGTCTTTTCCCCACTGTCTTGGTCATTTTGGAGTCTCTAGAAGCTATTTGTCCCTAAGGATTATTTTTGAATAATGATGGCTTCGTCCCCGTTTTCCTCTATTCCATATTGTTTTTCTTCTTGTCTTCCCAAGATTTTTGGAAAGTTGGCCTTCCTTTATGTTGATCATAAGGGAATTTATCTCACCTTATGGCATCCTCCAATGTTTTGGGACCATCATATTGTATCTTATCACTGATAAATGATGGAAACCCACTCAAATATGTTTCAATTTTAACTGACTTTTCCTTGATGAAAGACACATACTTTAGTAGTTCTAAAAACCTTCTTTCATATTCATCTATGGTCATACTCACAAGCTTGAGTTAAAATAAATCCTTCATTTTCTTGTCATAGTATCTAGTAGTCAAGTATTTATTTTGAAAATACCTCTTGAATTCCCTCCAAGTAACATTTTTCTCATCAATGTGTTGCACCTGCACAAATTGGCCCCATGACATGGATGCATTTCCCTTGAGATGATAGATGGAAATTATTCCTTCTACGTGTGAAGAGTAATTATGCAATTGAAAATACTTCCTCATGCATGGAAACCATGTCTCTGCATCCTCATCCTTCTTGTGCTCAGCATCAAATGTAGGAGGCTTGATTTTGTTCATTTATCCTTGTAGCTCGTCCACCCCAGACCTCCTCTTATGTTTCTTGAAAGGGGATGGACTTGGAATATTGTGTGCTCTCCTGGTGGAATGCCTTGGGAAGTGATGATGATGTCTTTCAACACTTCTTGTTCTTCTCCTCTCATCATGAGACCTATGACTTCCTGATTTGCTTGAGTCATTCTCCTTATCCATCATCTTTTCTATTATGTCCAAGATTTGCATTAAATTTATGTTGAATCCCTCCTACTGCTCCTTAGTTTTCATAAGCCTCTCATTATCATATTTATAACTTTGGACATCATTTTTCAAAATTTTAATGATCTCTACCAAGTTCATGTTTTCTACCTTTCCTTCTCCATGTCCCTATGAATTTGTACCTTCATTACCGATATTGACATACATCCCTATGATATCATCTTCATGGTTGTAATCCTCCTATGTATCTTCCATGATTATGAAATTTGTGTTGCTCATATTCTAATATAATTGTTGTTAACTCTGCAAAATGTGCAACCAACAAAACTTGTTAGACTAAATAATTTAACAAATTCATGAAATTATGTACAATTCTGGTTCAATAATGCATCATAATTATTTCTTCCGATTTCCTGAAAAATGGACTGCCCAGAACAATTTTTTGGGTGAATAGTTATATTTTATAGTCCAAGACCTTTCAAATGCCTGCTTCCATGCTCAATTCTGAGTCTTGAGCAGAAAGTTATGGTTATTTGAAAATTGTCCATTAATTATTTTCTATTCACACTTCCACATGGTGCAAATCTACGTTGTAATTATGCATTTTTGCACCCGCTCCATTGGATTTTTGGTAGGATCTCAATTTTGTTTCTTCATATACATATTTTGGACAGTCTGTCCAAGTTTCACCTCTTTCTGGGTTATGGGATGGTATTTACAGCTTGCTGAAGTTCTAGGCCAATTAGTGTTTTTGGTCTAGAGTGCTACAAGTACCTTCTATGCCATATTCAAGATTTTAACATGCCCATAATTTTAATTCAACTCCAGGATTGTGTTATATGGTTCAATATATCTCCATCAACTTCTCATGTGCCTCAATTTGATTCTGTAACAGAAAGTTATGGCCCTCCAAAGTTAGTTGGGTCTTAAAATTTACCCTCCACTGTTTGTCTTGTAACTTCCTCATAAAAGTTTTGTTTGATGAATGGTTTACACCATTAGAAAGATATCTCCAAGATATTTAATTTGAGCTGTAGAGACAAGATGTATCTTGGTACAATTTGTTCTTGTGGTTTTTGAGTAGCTAAAAACGATGTTTAGGGCCTCAAAAACGCGTTGCAAAAACATGACCTTCAAACATTATAAAATGTCGCAGAAAATCATTGGTTTTTTGTTGTTGTAGATCATCCAAACAACTTTGCGCACTCAAACTTGAAAATGTACACCCATATTTATAATGTGTAGCAACACCATAAGGTATCACATGCTCCACACACCTATAACCAATGTGGATCAATTCTCTATCACGCCAATATATGGTGCACACTACTTTTGTGTCGCGCACAATTTTGGTTCATGCACTAATAGCTATTGCGTGCAATTTTTTTGTCACAGAATAATATTCCATTCTCATTGCACTCTACATGTCGCACCATGCCAAATTTTAGTACGCTCCCACCGTGCACCAGTACTTTGTGTGCACCATTAATTAAACCGTCACGTAGTAGGAATATTTAGCATGCATGCACTGCATACCAACATTGTGTGCGCACCAAAAAAAATCCTTTGCGCTCTGCCAATAATCAATGCACACACCACAGGCACCAATATTATGTGTGTACACACCACACGTGGAAATATTATGCATGTGCCACCCAATATGCACTGCACATTGCTAAATTTAGTGTGCACATTTGCGCACTATTATTTTTCTGCACTTCACTAGATCTGCTTTGCGCAATGCCAAATTTAAGTGTGCACACATGCCCACCAATATTTTTTGTGCATTACCACTTCTACACTGCGCAGTGCCAAATTTAAGTGCATAAACCTGTGCACCATTATTTATCGCGCATTACCAATTTTGCACCATGCACTGCTAAATTTAAGTGCACACACCCACACACCATTATTTTTTTCACATTACCAACTCTGCACCGTGCATCGCCAAATTTAAGTGTGCACACCTGCGCACCAATATTTTTCCACGCATCCCAATTTGTACTCCACAACACAAAATTTTAGTGTGCATAGCCACTCACCCTTATTTTCCACACATCACAAGATTTTCACTATGCATCATGCATTTTTAGTGCGCACCTTCATTTTTTTGTGCATCAATTCCTTGTTAATTCCGCTGCAGAAATTGAGGCTTTTGCCAAACTTTTCCCAATTTTCACCATGGACATTCTGCAACTATGAAATTTGTTCAATTTCACTTTGATAACACCAATTCATCCTCTACAACAATAAATCGATGTTGGTTGACATTCCTGGAACAAATGTTTCCCAAACTCAATTCATGAATTGATAATTTTTATTCAACTAATCTCGCTCCATTTGTCATGGCTTCCATGTAACTTAAAATTCGACCAAGTCCAGCTCTGAATTTGCTAGAATAGATATTAAATTAAAAATATCTCACCACTTGGCCAAATTTGTCAAATTTCCCATGAATTTCACAACATAAATTGGGACTTTTGCCCAATTCCATGAAAATGATTCTGATTTTTACCATGGACACAATGTAACTCGAAATTTGGCCACTTCGAAATCAATTCTCTGTGAAATTTTTCTTCAGTTCAACTTTCTCAGCCCATCCAGGCTCAGTGTTGAAAACTGGAGCTTTTATATTGTTGGCCCTTGACCAAGTTTTGAGGATCGTTGGTCATGTTTGACCTATTTTTGGGACTTCGATAGGTTGTCGAAGGCAGAGCGCAAGTCGAAGCAGATATCTTCAGATCTTGGCCCCTTTTTAGGGCCTTTTTGGGTTTTGAGCTTATGTAATGGGTATGGGGATGTCGGGCCATGGGATTACCCATGCTTAGGCCTATTTTGTAATGTATAAATAAGTATCTAGGTGATATAAGAAGAGGCTAGTGTGCTAAGTGGTAAGTGGTAATTGCTTTGTGCATACTGTGTAAGGCTTGTAGAGCTAAGTGTAAGTGATTGTAAGAGACTGTGGAAGGCTTTGTGCTATAACTCAAGGAAGGAGGATCTAGCGAGGTGAAAAAATCTCATGTCCTCTACGGAGTTGATTTGGAGGCTTTGTACATGTAAGAAGATTGAAAGAAGCTAATAGAGAAGAAGAGTTGGTGGATGTAGCCCCAAGGAGGGGGTGAACCACGTATATCCTATGTTATGAATGCCTTGTGCTTTATGATTGCTCTCTTGTTTATTTGATTCAATGCTTAGTGCGCTGTTATATGATATATGAATCTGATATGATAGCTTAGTGCTTGAATCCGTTGGATTTGTGTGAATGTTGTGCCAATCTGTTGTTAGGGTTTAGCTGCGTTGTAAACTAAGACTGAATATTGATGAATCATAATTTATAAGTGTTATGTTAAGGTTTTATAATCACATATCTATGTTCCAGCTAAGGTTGCATACACTAGAGTCCTGCAACCACCCCTTCCTTTACCTCGGGTGAGACTTCATCTGCTTCGTAGGTGTTGCTGAAAGGGCCGGTAGTTAGGGTTTTGTTGGTGCATTGTTGTAGTGTTGAGCCCCGGGTCTGCCCCCGTGCCAACAAATGGTTTCGTTGATGGGACTTGAAATTGTGATTGTTAGGAATTGAGGAAGAAGAATCTTTGTGCGAAGATCTAACATGAAACTGTGGAATCTCCATGCATAGATTAGTTTCCCTGGTGTGCAGTACTCTACGTGGATTGTGAAACTCTGTGCTAAGAAGAGAAGTCTGATCTGAAGAAAAGAGGTAAGATCTTGAAGCTTTGTGCTCTAAGAAAGGTAATAATAGTGAAAAGTTTTATATCTGGAAGATTTGTGCTCTGCTAAAAGTAAGATTAGTGGAAATTTTTGTTTCAAGAATGTGGATCTAGGTATGTTTGATAAATTTTGTCCTGGCCTGAAAAATAGGGCACAACTAGATGAAAGAAGGTTTGATATGAGTAGATCTGATATAAATAATAAAAGATATGTTATTCCTATGCATAGAAAGAATGTTTGGACTAACAAATGGATGCAGGATCCTAGAAATAATTTTTTGCAGGTTAGCTACCATGATCCTAGTGTGCATTACAAGAAGGGTTGGGGACCATTTAAAAGAAAGAGAGTATTGAATCTTTGTTACAGTTGCAGAAAACTGGGACATGTTGCTAAGGATTTTCTGGTAGAAGACCTAGTTGTCTTTGTTGTAAAGCTATGGATCATGAAGTTCTGGATTGCCCTAGAATGATTACTAAGGTTGAAATAATGAATATGAGACAAGAAAACCTTGAGGAAGGTCAAGAAACTGAGATCATGGTAGAACTCCAGAAAGAATAAGAAACTGTACTATTGCAAATGAAATAAACACTGAATGATCACAGAAACATCAACTTACCAGAGATCGTCAAAGAAAAAGAATGCATAGAATCAAGAATGGGAGACTTCGACATTGACTGCGTCCTAGATCAGGAAACACAGGTGAATATTGTGATAGAAAGAACTTGGGAAATTTTAGAAAAGCCTGCTATGATTCCTTCATTGGGAGGAATAGGATTATTTAGAGGAAATATGATAACCCTATGTGGAAGACTTACCCAGATATCTATGAGTGCTCATGGAACTTTGATACAGGAAGATTTTGAGGTTTTTAAATTTATTGAGAACAACGCCCCATTTACTATGTTACTAGGAAAAACCTAGATCGAGAAAGATCAGAATCGAAGGAAGGAAGAAGAAGACCTAGAAAAGAAAAAGAAATACCTAAGAGACTTCATGACTAACAGAATCATGCACTTATTGAAAGAACAAAAAGCTCAGTCGAAACTACTGAGGGCTAGACATCGAGATGTCGAAATTGAAAGAACATGGGAGGACTTGAGATACCTGTCTGTACAGGATAGTCGAGCACCTACACCAGATAGAGAAGAAGTATTTTCCTTGAATCCTGATAAATACCATCAACAACACGAAGTTACTATGCTCAGAGAAGATCAGAATAAAAATACAAAGAGGAATATCGAGATGAAGATCACTGGGAAGAAGGCTAGAAAGTTTAATAAGAAGAAAGCAAAGATAGAAAAGTTACAGAAAGTTCCAGAAGGAACTGCGTAGAAGGAAGGATTCTAGAATTTGAACTTCATCATGATATCAATACAACACAGCATGGAACTTCGCCTTGGCAAAGCAATATGGTCATTGGAGACATTATAACCATTAGCCTGACAAACCAAATGGTTAGAACAACAGTTATGACCAGAAATCTCACCATCAGACTGTTGGGACTGCACCATAATGAAAAGAACTACATTAATGAAGGCTTCTCACCCATTGGAAAGATCCATTACCTAGTTGTCTACTTAGTTCATCGAGCATGTCACCGAGAACACTTTTTCCACCCATCATTATCTGAGCTCACAGATTATTTGATTTCGCATAGTGATCATCGAGCTATATCCATCCATCCCGTTGCATTGAGTAGTTTCTCTTCAACCTGTGATATTCAACCAGGAGCATTTATGTCTGAATAACTTAGTGTAGTCAAAGAATATGTGAAGGAGATACTCGTCGACCTCATGATTGAAAGGGTAATGTATTTGGGTGTACAAGCTTCATCAACGAGAGGAGTGCAAGCCTCCCCATTGACTACTCGCAGATCTAGACCATCCCAAGTTGTCACTGAGAAAAGAACCAAGCATAGAGATGACTTGGTGAATGTGAAGTTATTACTGTCCATCCTACCTGATTATATCCCACCCCTAGTCAGTGTAGTAAGTTGGAACAGTGTCCTGAGGGACTTCGACTACATCGTCATCACTATGTACCTCTTGAAGGGGATATGTGTATTTAGACCACAACTAGAGAGGATTCCAACCTTGAATACTAGTGAATATAACCTTGGAGACCATAAGAGATATAGCATGCTCACACCTCACAAATATCTGACCAAGACGAAGGGAAAGAAGATGAATATCATCCCTCAGTCATTGACCATGAACCTCATGTAGTCCACCCTTTTGAATGTAATGAATATTACACATTTTGGAAGGCACCAGGAGGTTAACGCATGTGTTAATCTACCGTTGTCATGCTTCCATGGTGGCTATCTGTGGTTGGATAGACATATCACTGTCTATTTGGCATTGATCCATAGGATCACTGGACTCAACATGCAGGGACCATACCCATAAGAGTTATACCCAAGAAAAGCTGCAGACCACGCCTTGGAACAGACGATTAAAGAAACATACGATGATGTTGAGAAGGGGATGTGAGGCTACAAGGTAGCCTCCATCCAAAATGGCACAGTGCACCTAGCATGCCAATTAATTTTATGAAATATAGTAAGAAATAATGGACCCATGCAGATTACAGGGTTTGTCATTGACCTCGCTGGGAAATGTGTGGAAGGCCTAGAGATGAACTAGGTGAAGTACCTAGTTAACCAGCTCGAATTAGATTGTCATGAATATCAGGATTAGGGCCATTAGTTTCACTTCAGCTGGCTCCTGATCCTCATCGTGTTTACTACTTGGGATATTCCGGAAGGTGCGACCTTCCTTGAGATCAATCCATTCGAGCCGCTCGCTGTGAAGTTCACCACACTCTGGTATTCAAGCAATATGGGAAAGCAGTGGCAGTTAAATGCATTATTTCATACCTACTACCTGCATCTTAGCAGGGATATTGAGTCCTTCCCTCGTATGACACCAAACACCCTGGACAGGTTCAGGCCTTTTATGAAGTTTCACGTAGATAGGAATTTTATTTACATTATTGCATGCGTCGATGAAAACAAAGAAGAACTTCAGTACTACTACAAGCTCATTATAGAGGACCTAGAAGAAATCATTAAAGACTGGCTTGCAGAAATCCTTATCCCTGCTGACCCCGTAGAGATGTCTGACCTAGACCTCATTGGAAACCTAGTGGTTACTAGTGAAGAGTATGTTTCCCCAAGCAACAGTAGGAAGAAGAAGAAGAAATATGTACAGGAAGTAAACAACTCATCAGAAGAGATCGCATCCGAGTCACCTAGCAGAGGAGGTGATGACGAAGTGAACAAAGAGGAAAAGAACAAGAAGAAGATAAGCAAGTCGAAGTAAAACTACCACAGAACCTCCCTAATGACACCGATCCATCTAAGAAAAGGAAGGTCTCCCCTATGAAACCTTCATCGTGGAAGAAGTCCAAATCCAATAAACCAAAGATGCAGAATGTACTCATGGTCGATGACTTTAACTTCATTATTTCAGCTATAGGAGATGCCTCATAAGGGATTTTTCAAATAAACGAAGCAAAATAAGAAGCCATGTACGATAGAATTGAATCAGAACTAAGAGGTGTACAACAAACCCTTTATTCGAGCTGTGCAGTGTCCAATGCACCCTCACCTCAGAAGAACCAGAGTTGGGAGATGATCCTGCTCAACTTCACGGATTGGCTAATGTGACTGAAGCTCACCTTCATCAAGCACAAGATGAGAAAGAACATGCCACATTGGCCCTAAAACAATAACAAAAGGAATTTATAGAGCAACGTAGGACTGCGCAATAGGAGAAGGACGCTCTTCAAGTGAAGTTTGAAGAACAAAGAGCGTAGATCTAGCAGGAGAAAGAAAATCTTCTCGCGGAGTAGGTTGTATTAAAAGAAGCAGTCAATAGATCATTTCACTCTATGATGGGCTTGGAGTAGAAGGAGGAAGAACCAGTAGAACACCAAGTAGCGTAGCTCGTGGATCCAACAACTTCAGTAAAGAATCACAAATTTGGAGCTAAGAACAGTGCCCGATACTCTATAGTATGTATGAGATCAAAGAGAAGCGACTTCTCGAGGCATAGTCGAAAGAATCAAGGGCCTCACCATGGAATGTAAAAAACTGAGTGATCACAGTGCCCAAACTTATGAGAAACTCACTGAGGATCCTGAATTGAAAGCATTGGAGTCACATCTCTAGGAGGTGAAGCAACAAGTAGAAACTGTAAAGGCATAGGTGAAGCCCCTGTTATCCATTGAGAGGATGAAGCAATCCCAAGAACAGCATAGTGCTCAACAACAGGTCCACACCATTTAGAGTAGAGTCATGGAAGTGACTCAGAGGCTTCAACCAATACAGGATGATGCATGCAACAAGTAGAAACTATACAGGCACAGGTGAAGCCCTTGTTAGCCATTGAGAGGATGAAGCAATCCCAAGAACAACATAGTGCTCAACAACAGGTCCACACCATTTAGAGTAGAGTCATGGAAGTGACTCAAAGACTTCAACCAATACAGGATGAGGCATGCCAACTATTCACAGAGATCGAAGTCTGAGGAGAAGAACTGGAGCAAGTCATTACTATAGCTGAACAACACTTAGAGGGACCTGTCAATGAAGCAGTAATACAAGATTTCACTAAGCAGGAGGCCATGGCACAACAACAGGTCGAAGTATCTTGAGACAAGATCGAGGCTTTTGAGGAAGAATTTCCCAAAGAAGAGTGACTTGGGACGAGTCATAGGTGAGTGTTGGGGGTTTGTTGGCCCTTGAACAAGTTTTGAGGATCCTTGGTCATGTTTGACCTATTTTTGGGACTTTGATAGGCTGTCAAAGGCAGAGCCCAAGTCAAAGCAGAGATTGCAGGATCTCGACCCCTTTTTAGGGCCTTTTTGGGTTTCGTGCTTATGTAATGGGTATGGGGATGTCGGCCCATGAGTTTACCCATGCTTAGGCCTATTTTGTAATGTATAAATAAGTATCTAGGAGGTGTAAGAAGAGGCTAGTGTGCTAAGTGCTAAGTGTTAATTGCTTTATGCATACTGTGTGAGGCTTGCAAAGCTAAGTGCAAGTGATTATAAGAGAATGTGGAAGGCTTTGTGCTATAACTCAAGGAAGGAGGATCTAGTGAGGTACGCAGATCTCCTATCTACTGCAGAGTTGATTTGGAGGCTTTGTGCATGTAATAAGATTGAAAGAAGCTAATAAATAAGAAGAGTTGGTGGACATAGCCCCAGGGAGGGGGTGAACCATGTATATCCTGTGTTATGAATGCTTTTCTCTTTATGATTTCTCTCTTGTTTATGTGATTCAATGCTTAGTGCATTGTTATATGATAGATGAATCTGATATGATAGCTTAGTTTTGAATAATGTGAATGAATGCTAGACCTGATCTATGTTGGTATTCTTGGTGCTTGAATCCGTTGTATCTATGTGAATGTTGCATTGATATGTTGTTAGGGTTTAGCTATGCTATAAACTAAGACTGAATATTGATGAATCATAATTTATAAGTTCTCTGTTAAGGTGTTACAATCACAGATCTGTGTCCCAGCTAAGGTTGCAGACACTAGAGTCCTGCAACCACCCCTGCCTCTACCTCAGGTGAGACTTCATCTGCTTCGCAGGTGTTGTCAAAAGGGTCGGTATTTAGGGTTTTGTTGGTGCGTTGTTGTAGCGTTGAACCCCAAGTCTGCCCCTGTGCCAACAAATACAATATTGTACCATCCCCAACATCCAACTGGACTATGCCACATAAAATTTTCGAACTATATACAAAATTAAAACATATAGAAACTATGCAAATGCATAGATTTATACATAATACTAATAAAAATATACATGCAACAAACATAGGACAAACCCATAAAAATAAACACATAAATAATAATGTAGCATGTAATTTAACACACAATTGACGCTTATCTTGGTAAAAATATCACCAACTACTTGCAGACCTTCCATGTTCCTCCCAGCCTTAGACCACACTTCTCAAAACTCTCAGCAGTGGGTCACCCCCAAGCAGGGACTAAACTCCACCCGGGTAAAGGAATTCCTAACCAAG
>ML838303.1:18098-55336 GCA_009831015.1 Picea engelmannii | reverse complement strand
CTTGATAGATTTTGTCGTAGCTTGAAAACTAGGGCATTGTTATATGAAAGAACGTTTGATATGAATAGATCTGATAAGAATAATGAAATATATGTTATACCTATGCATAGAAATAATTTTTGGACTAACCAATGGATGCAGGATCCTAGAAATATTTTTTTGTAGGCTAGCCATTATGACCCTAGCAAGAAGTACAAGAAAAGTTGGGGATCATTGAAGAGAAAGAGAGGATTAACTCTTTGTTACAGTTGCATAAGACTAGGACATCTTGCTAAGGAATGCCCTGGGAGAAACCCTAGTTGCCTCTGTTGTAAGGCTATGGACCATGAAGTATTGGATTGCCCTAGAATGATTTCTAGACTTGAAAAGATGAATATGGAGCAAGCAAACTCTGAAGGAGATCAATAGACTAATATTATAGAAGAACCCCAGAAAGAATCAGAGATTATGTTACCGGAAATGAAATAAACCCTGGAAGAACATAAAGATGCCAGTTTGTCAGAGATCTTCAAAGAAAAGGAGAAAATCAAAGTAAGAATAGGAGACTTCGACATTGAATGTGCTTTGGATGAGGGAACACAGATGAACATTATGACATAAAGTACTTGGGAAACCCTAGGGAGGCCTGCTATGGTTCCTTCACTAGGAAAAATGGTAACCCTATGTGGTAGGATTACCCAGATAGCTATGAGTACCCATGGAGCTTTGACAGAGGAAGACTTTGAAGTTATTAAATTTATTGAGGACCATGCCCCATTTCCATCTTTGTTAGGCAATATCTGGATTGAAAAAGACCAGATCCGAAGAAAAGAAGAAAAGGAAGCCCTAGAACAGAAGAAGCAAGAACTCATGGAATTTATGACTAGAAGGATCGCCTACTTGATGGAAGAACACGAGAATATATCTAAGCTATTGAACACTAGGGACTTGGATGTCGAAGCTATAAGAGCATTAGAGGAACCACAGAAGACTGAAATACCTAATCCATATGATGAAGGAGTATTACCCTTGGATCTCAAGAAATAATCTCAGCATCGTGAAGTGACTATGTCGAGAGAAGATAAGAATCAGAATGGAAAAAGGATGACCGAGATGAAGCTCACTAGGAAGAAGGCTAGGAAGCTAAGTAAGATGAGATCCAAGATCGAAAAGTTATAGAAGATTCCATAGAAAACTTCACAGAAGGAAATATCACAGGAATTGAGCTTCGTCAAGATATCAGAACATCAACATATGGCACTTCGCCATGGAGAAGCAATATAGTCGTTGGACCGATATACCCGCTCAACTTCCACCCCGAATGGACGAAAAAGAATTAAAGGATCACCACCATATCGTTGGACCATGCCATAATGGATGGATCAACGTTCATGGAAGCTTCATACATGTTGCAATAAGACCGTTGACGAATTTCCTATTTTTCTCGTCACCCCGTGCCCGAAGAACACTTTTTCCAACTGAAAAGTTGAATCCCGCAGAACTAGTGATTGTCTACAATGATCATTGCAAGCAGATTGTTCATCCTAGTGTAGTATTTTGAGATCATCGTGACCCCAATTATCTTTCTTGAGTGCGTATGTTCGACGATCTCACTGCACTTGAGGAATCCGTCACAGAGGTCCTTCTCGATTTAATGACTGAGAGAGTCATGTCGGAAAGAATAATTTCCACCAGAGTCCTAGCATCATCGATGAGAGGAGTGCAAGCCTCCTCATCGACTACTCGAGCAAGAACATATTGAGCCAGTGCAGAGAGAAGAACTAAGCATAAGGATGACATAGCCAACGCAAAGTTAGTTCCATCCATCCTATCAGCTTACATACCCCCTCTGAGCAGTGATATTAACAGGGAAAGTGTCCCTAGAGACTTTGAATACACCCTAGTCACTACATATCTACCAAAAGGAGTACACACCTACAACGCACATCAATACAAGGTTACAACGTTGAATTTTTGTGACTTCAACCTAGGGGACCATAAAGTTTACAACATGCTCACCATGTATAAGTACTTGATGAGAACTAAGGGAAATAATTCGAATATCATCCCTCAGCAATGGATGATGAACCTCGTGCAGTCTACTTTTCTCAACGTTATGAAAATACCGCACTTCGGCATACCTCGGGAGGTGAATGCTTGTGTAAAATTGTTGCTAGCAAGTTACCACAGAGGATACCTATGGTTAGAACATTGCATAATTGTTGATCCGGCGTTGATCAATAGGATCAACAGGCTTAGCATGCAAGGCCTTGATCCCCATGAGTACTATCCTGGAAAGACCGCAGACTGTGCTCTTGCATAGAAGATCAAAGAAGCCTATGGCGATGTTGAGAAAGGCGTGAGAGGCTACAAGGTAGTTTCTATTGAAAGTGGCCCAGTGTGTCTCGCATGCCAACTGATCGCAGGGAAGTTGGTATGCAAGAATCGACCAACACAAGTATCTAGATTTGTAGTTGAACTTGCAGGAAAGTGAGGAGAGGGACTACAGATGAACTAGGTGAAGTACCTGGTGAATCAACTAGAGATTGACAGTAGAGAAGCCCAGGATTAGGGGAATGAATTCCATTTTAGCTAGAACTTCCCAACAACTCATTCTTACCATGCAGAACAAAGTGATGGAAGTCACCCAGAAACTCCATCCGAGCCAGGAGATGGCCTACCTACTATTTGAAGAAATTGAAGGCCAAGGAACACTACTAGAACAAGTAGTTGTTATAGTCGAGCATCAACTGGAAGGACCTATCAGCGAAGTGGTTGTTCAGGAATTTGTTGAGCAAGAAGAAGTAGCACAGAGACAAGTCGAAGCAACTCGAGCCAAGCTAGAGACCTTTGAGACAAAGTTACCCAAACCTAAGTGACTCGGGATGAGTCACAGGTGAGTGTTGGGGGCCTGTTTACCCTGACCAAGTTTTGAGGAACACTTGGTCATATTTGAACATTTTTGGGACTTTGACAACTTGTCAAAGATGGAGCACAATGCAAAGAGGAAATTGTGGAAGCTAGACCCCTTTTTGGGTCCTTTTTGGGTTTTTGGGGATAATGTAATGGGAAAGGGATGTTGACCTATGGGTTTACCCACGCTTAGGCCACTATTGTATGTATAAATAGATGTATAGGAGAAGTAAGTGAAAAAAGTAGGGGAGAAGAGTAGTAGAGTTTGATCTATGTGATCGAAGAGTTGCAAGTTGTGCTAAGTGTTGGTAATGATTGTAAATGATTTATGCATACTGTAAGAGACTAAGTGTAGGATATTGTATAAGGATCTGTGCTTTTAGTGCAAGGAAGAAGGATCTAGCGAGATGCATAGATCTTCTGTCCTATGCAAAGAGGGATTTGGATGGCTCTGTGTTGTAACATGATTAACTGAAGCTAATAAAGAAGAATACTTTGTGGAGGTATCCCTGGGGTGGGGGTGAACCGCGATAAATCTATGTGTTGTGCTCTGTGCCTCGACCTGATGTGTTTGTCTCTTTATTTGCTAAGTTTTTTATGTTTTTAGATAGATCTATTTATTATTTGTGCTTATGAGATATGAATGAATGTTAGATCTGGTATGTAAGATGTTTAGTGCTTGATCTACTGAATCTAATCTATCTTGTTTTGGCTAAGTGTTGAATTATCTTAGATCTAAGTACATGTTGTGGTTCTCTATGCTATCTGTGAAGTATCATAAGGGTTGAATATTGATGAATAATCTATTCTAAGTGATTACTAAGTGTTATAATCATAGATCTGTGTCCCAGCTAAGGTTGCAGACACCTGAGTCTTGCAACCACCCCTGCCTCTACCTTGGGTGAGACTTCATCTGCTTCCCAGGTGTTGCCGAAAGGGCCAGTAGTTAGTTTTTTATTGGTGCATTGTTGTAGCATTGAACCTTGGGTCTGCCCCTGTGCCAACACCAAATAATACAAGAAGAAGGAAAAAACCAACTACAAGAAAAAGTTTTACAAAGGGAATTTTTTTTTTTACTCAAAAGAAGAAAACAACAGTTCGTCAAAGTCTAGTGACAATGATGAATCTGATGATGATGAATTCCTTTTCTTAGGTATTGAAGAATCTAATGAGATAGAAAAAATTAAACATGAGAAAGAGTTAGGAGATGAAGAAGAATTTAATATGGAGGAAGAACTTCTCAGTGCCTTGGATGAATTAAGAAAATACAAAAATAGATATAAACAACTGAAAAGTTTTGTAGTTGAAAAAAAGGAAAAACATGAACAAGAAGAAAAGGAGATCGAAAAACTCACGAGCAACCTGAAAAAACAAATCCTAGAAGCAAATAAGATCGAAGAAAGTCTGGAAAAGTCTCTTAAAGAAAAACAAATAACTTATGAAATAATGGCGGCATAAATAGTTCACCTAAAAAAAAAACTAGATTCAAAAATCATTCAAGCAAGATATGAAAATAGATATAGAATATTAGAAAAGATTATTACCATGCAAAGGGATTCAAGTAATAAAAATGGAATAGGTTATTCTCAAAAGGAAAGCCAAGTTAACTCAAAATCTTATGCAGATGCTCTCCTTAGTACATTCAGGAAGAAAAATGAAGAAAAAATAAGTAATGATTATAACTCAAGAGGATTGCTTCCACCCATCAGGAAGGAAGACAAGACAATACCAAAGAAGTTTGATCAAAATAGGTATCCTCACATTTTCCTTGGTTATTTATTTTCATTCTCTAATTTCAGACACAAAGCTATAAATTGTAGAGCATATAGAAGGAAAAATCTAAAGGTTAAGAACTATATCCTTAAGGATAACGAAGCAGTAAATCGAGTTAAAAGAAGAAACTATAACTCCTTTGCACCTCTACAAGAAGGGGACCTAGAATGCTTCATATGTCATAACTATGGACATAAGGCCATTAATTGCAGATTAATGAAAGTCTTAGAACAACCAAAGTTCATTAGAGAGCAAAAGAAACTTTGGAGAGAAAAAACATAAAAAAAGGAATGTCTTATTGCCCAAAAAGCTCAAGATAAAAAGGATCTCTAGTATGTTGACAGTGGGTGCTCAAAACATATGAAAAATAATAAGAAAATGTTTTTAGACTTAAATAAACAAAAGGGTAAAGTTACATTCGGTGATAATGCTTCAAGTAACATACTTGGGAAAGGCACTATGAGCTTGGGAAAAGACAAAGCCAGAAATGTGCTACTTGTCGAAAAAATGAAGCCTATTTTATTAAGTGCCAGCCAAACCTGTGATGAGGGGAACTTCTGCATCTTTGATTCCCAAAAATGTGAGATTGGGAGAGAAGACTCAGGAAAATTAGTTGGTACTGCTCCTAGAAGTCCTAAAAATATATATATACTAGATGAAAAATTGAATGAGGAGTGTCATGTAAATTTAGTAGATGAAAGTTGGCTATGGCACAGAAAGTTGGGGCATATTAACTTTGACAATCTAGTGAAATTCAACAATCTTGGTGCAGTAAGAAACTTTCCAAAGATCATAAAACACTCAAATTCTATGTGTAGACATTGTCAACTAGGGAAGAAAACTAGAATAAGGTTCAAGGAAAAAGAATACTCAACCTCAAAACCTTTAGAGCTTGTTCAGACTGACCTATGTGGACCTAAAAGGACCAACATTTTGCAAGGATAGTCTTACTTTATTTTGTTCATTGATGATTTTACTAGAATGGATTGGATATGTTTTCTCAAAGAAAAATCAGAAGCACTTAACAAATTCAAATCCTTTAAAACCCTTGCTGAAAATGAAAAGGAGACAAAAATAAAATGTATTAGATTAGACAATGGTGGTGAGTTCACCTCAAAAGAGTTTGATCTCTTCTATGAAACCCATGGAATAAAAATACAATTCTCTACTGCTAGAACACCTCGGCAAAACATGATTGCTAAGAGAAAGAATAGAATAGTTCAAGAGGCTGCAAGGACTATGCTCAATGAAGAAAAATTGTCAGATGGATATTGGAGGGAATATGTAAGAACAACAATATACATATTGAACAAAGTTCATCTTACGGTTAATAGTGATAAGACTCCTTATTAACTATGGTTTGGAAGAGCTCCATCAGTAAAATACTTCAAGGTCTTTGGAAGTAAATGCTACATCAAAATACTTGGTGAGAATCTTGGAAAATTTGATGCCAGATCTGATGAAGGTGTTTTTCTTGGATATGCTTCAAACAAGAAAGCATACAGATGCTACAATCTTAGGTCACATAATATTGTTGAGAGTGAAGATGTCAATGTGGATGACCTAAAAACGATAAGGATAAAAAATCAAGAGACCATACTTGAAAGTGAAGATGATGATGATGATGAGATAATCGACACAGATGTAAAAGAAGTAGAAGAGAATGAAAAATAAAGGGAAGAGGATGATATGGATACTAGGGATGATGAAGAAGATAGTCAATATGGAGATATAAGTGAAGAGTTCCCAAGAAGAGACACAAATACACCCTCAAGAATTACTCAAAAGAATCATCCTGAAGAACTGATTATTGGAGATATAAATGATGGAGTGCACACAAGAAGACAACTAATGTATCAAACAAAAATACAACTGTTGTCACATATTGAGCCCAACTCAATCAAAGAAGCATGTAAAGATGAGAATTGGATCAAATCTATGAATGAAGAATTGGACCAAATTGAAAAAACTCAAACTTGGGAACTAGTTCCAAGACCAAAAAACAAAAGTTTCATTGGAACTAAATGGGTGTATAAAAACAAAATGAATGAGAATGGGCAGGTAATCAGGAACAAAGCCAAATTGGTATGTCAAGGATATGCTCAAGTTGAAGGAGTAGACTATGAAGAAACCTTTGCACCTGTGGCCAGATTAGAGGAAATTAGGATGTTCCTAGCTTTCTCCAGCTATAAAAAATTTAAAGTGTACCAAATGGATTTCAAGTCAACATTTCTCAACGGAAATTTATAAGAGGAAATCTATATTGAGAAACCAGAAGGGTTTCAATTAACTAACAAAGGATACTATGTCTATAAACTAAAGAAATAACTCTATGGGATAAAACAAGCACCTAGAGCATGGTATGCAAGGCTAGATTCTTACTTACAAAAACAGGTCCTAAAAAGGGGATCAATAGACAACAATCTTTACTGTAAAATTGATGGTAATAACATGATTATTGTGGAAGTATATGTTGATGATATTATATTTGGAAGTGATGATGAAAAAATGAGTAAGGACTTTGCTAGGATGATCCAACAAGAATTTGAAATGTCTTTGCTTGGCGAACTGAATTTCTTTCTTGGATTACAAATAATACAGTCCAAAAGAGGTGTCTTTATCCATCAGTCTAAGTATGTTAAGGATATGCTCAAGAGATTCCAGTTAGAGGATTACAAACCTATTAGTACACCTATGACAGTTGGATGCAAACTAAGCAAGGATGATGAGTCCAAAGTTGTAGATCCAAAACACTACAGATCAATGATTGACAATTTACTCTATGTAACAACTTCCAGACTTGATTTCAAGTAAGTTGTTGGGATGGTGGATAGATTCCAAGCAGCACCAAAGGAGAGTTATGTTCAAATTGTAAAAATAATCTTTAGGTATTTGAAAGGAACCATAGATCTTGGTTTGTGGTATCCTAGCAAGGATTCATTCACTTTAAAAGCCTATTCAGATGTTGATTGGGTAGGAAGTGTAGATGACAGAAAAAGTACAAGTGGAGGAGCATTCCTTTTGGGAGAGTCATTGGTGGCTTGGATAAGCAAGAAACAATCCTCAATTTATGTGTCTATCACTGAAGCTGAGTATATTACAGCAGCATAATTTTGCACACAAATGGAATGGATGAAACAAACCCTACAAGCTATCAAAATAGTAATTGAAGAACCTATTATTATCCATTGTGATAATACAAGAGCTATAATTCTCTCTAAGAACCCTTTCCAACACTCAAAATCGAAACACATTCCCATAAAGTACCACTATATAAGAGATCAAGATGAAAATAAGAACATTAAATTGGAATATGTTCCAACACAAGAACAGGTGGCAGATATTTTCACAAAACCCTTAAGCAGAGATGTATTTGAATATCTTAGAAAAAAATTGGGAGTAATCCTTCTTCCAACCTAAATCTCTCAAGAAAATAATGCATCAGTTGGCACCTATTTAGGGGGAGACAACAATCAACGTCAGAAGCATTCATTCAATTATGATGGTAAAAACGTAATTGCAGGAGGAGTTACCAATGGTCAAGTCTCTGATTAGAAGCATTTAGACAAACATATCATAGGAAGAAGAAACCCTTTTCCATTGATGTCAAAGGGGGAGAGTAACTTTAGAGGAGAGATGAAGCATCACAGGGGGAGTTTGTGTATGAAGTTAGTGTGTTGACCTTAATGAAAAAGGGGGAGATTGTTGGGCATATTGTCATTCCTGTGTTGTCATTGATGTCAAAAGTCATAATAAGTAGAGAAACAAGGTTAATCTTAGGAAGAAAAGTATACTAAGAATAGACAGAAGAAAGGCAGAAACAATTCGTGATTATTGTTGATCACGATAGGATCAATGGAGGGTTAGCAAATTAAGATCAAATCTCAAAAGAGATGGTGTGATGAAACTCAAATCAAATCAAGGCCATTGATGTGCAAACGCCAAATCAATGGCAAGGATGAATTGCGGAGAGCGAAAGAAGAATTAAACTACTCGCCAATTACAATCCTGCAATCGATCTAGATCGTTAGATTTCATAGCTCCAAAGATCTATGACTATGTTTGATCAAACAAATGATGAGATTAAGCCAGATTAAATCATGACCGTCGGATGCGCAATCGTCATATCAATGAAAGGATTGAATTGCAGAGATCGAAAGGAGAATTAAATATCGTGCGTGTTCCAATCCCGCAATTAGTCAGCACCATCCAATCTTATAGCTTCAAATATCAATGATTATGGTTGACTCACCAACATCGCACAACTTCCAATTGTGGAGTTTGGGTGACAAGTTAAATCACTCAAAAGTTGTGGCTCTGAAATCATCCTTGATCATGGATCTGCTTTGAGAATCCTCACAACCATTGGATCACCTATGAGTGGAAGGACAGGATAAGCGAGGTAAAAGGGATGAGAGTTTGATTATGCAAATTTTCATCAGTCATTTTATCATTCTAAGTGGAAGGACATGATAAGATAGAAGATTTGAATTGTAGACAGATCGATTCGTTGATCCAAGATCCATATCAAACGAACATCTTTCACTTCAGGTCTAAATATTTGAGGAGGATACTCTCCATAAACTTTGAAATTTGAAATACCTGAAGCTCGAAAATCCAAAATGAATAAGGACCATCGGATTTGGAGGACATACGATGACCGTTGGATTAGGGTTGTTGGTCAGTAGACCATGTCAGCAAGGAAACTTAGTAGTCCATGCCAGCAAGAATACGTGTCAAACCACATCAGCAAAGGTCATATGGGAGACCACATCAGCAAGGATACGATTCGTCCGATCTGAAAGATCACTTCAGGAGAATTCTCGACCGTCGATCAAACTACAATGAAAGATTGAGATTTGAAATATCCAAAGTTCAGAGACCTGAAGGAGATCTCAAAAATCGATCTAATGTCCAGTGTATTCTCAACCATCGGTCTACTATAGTGGAAGGATAATGTAAGTGGAAACGTTAAACTGACAGCAAGCGGTCTCCATCGTTTTATGACTGACTCAGCAGGTCATCACTCCAGAGGAAAGAAGGGGTTGAGATTTGAAATCCTTGAAGTCAGAAGGCCCGGAGTAAAAGGTGGCCATCCATCTCAATGCTTGATTAAGTCCTAGCCATCATATTCAATAGTGAAAGGATGAGTGTAAGGATCAAATGTCACCGTTGATCTAGTTATGTGAAATAAACCGTCTGATATAATTCAAACGTTTGAAAAGTTGAAATCTCAAAGTTCTGAAATGTGAAGTTCCGTTAGCCATCCATCTTGTCATAATATTGAATTATGATTGTTTATTTGATAAGCACTCAAGCACTCGTTTGGCTTAGCATCTGGTTACCACCACTGGTCAATGTAATAAGAGATATACGGGCAAAATATAATAAGTTTCTAAAGTTGATAAACCTGTGGTTCTACACCTTTGATCGCATAGAAATGGATTGAAGGAAGCACCTATGCAGAACTCTGATGTTGCAATAATAGTAGATATTCAGATCAAATTAAAAGGATGAAATTGATCCATGACTGTGATCAATTTATGAAAAAAAATCACGGGAAAATAAGCAAATAGTAATTAATATTAATTAATCGAAGAGGTGTGATGGTCAAAATAAAGGGACACAATTGTGTCACTCTCACACTGTTTGAAGAATATATAATCAAGGAATAGTGTTGAGAAGAAGTTTGTCTTTGTAGTTTGAATAAGAGAATATATTAAATCAGAGAAGTAAAGAGAGATGCAGTAAAAAACTTGATACAGAAGCTTGTCCAGATTCAAAAAATCAAGGATGGTTGGGTGGTGCAAGGGAAGGTTGGTTCCTATAGAGGGAGTTGGTTCTTCCTTGTTAGTTGTAGCTGACTAAACAGGGGGTTGTAGCCTCCTACCAGTTGGTGTTGGTGAAATAGGGTGTGGGTGCATCTTGATCAGTTGGTGTTGATCGAATAGGAAGAATATATTCCTTCTATGTAACATGTAAAACAAATTTTGCAGTTAATATAAAAGAGTTTTTGGTTTTCCCAATTGGGCTCCACGATAAAATACTGTGTTAAAATTATGTTTTCATTAATAAATGAAAAAATGATATAATTGTTGTGTCACTGATTCATCTTGCCCTCTTAGTGACAAGATATGATCCTTCATCCATTCCAATCAGAATATCATAAGACCACAATGATATGATATTTAGATCAATACTAGTATTCACACCATTAAGACTTATGGAACAAATTCTGACCATGTCATGGATTCTTCTTTTGGTTCCAGTGGCTAACTGAACCAAACTTTCTTTTCCAAGTTTACTTTTCTCCAAATGTAATCTATCCACTATCTTAGGATCAATGTAGCAATGACTTTCTCCTGAATCAATCAAAATAGCAAAAGGTTGATTTGTGATATTACCTTCTACCTCGATCATATTAGAATGGTACTCTCCTTGTCTATCATTTAAATATGCACAGATTCTTGCCATATATTCAACTGTTGTAGCCTCTTGGATGTTGTGCACAATCTTCACTTTGTCCTTTATGTGTGGGAAATTCTTGTACAGGTGATCTTCCTTGCATCTCTAGAATTTGATTGGTGGTCTTCCCCTTTTTCCCAAGGAATATTCCTTGTTGAAATCTCCCTTAGCATATTGATCTTGATGATTTCTATTAGGCTCATTCCTATTGAAACAAGGTTTGAATCCTTTCCTCCTCTGATCGAACTTCACATTTTTCTTGTCCTTCCAATATTTCTGTAGAGATTCTCTTCCTTGGCCTTTATCATACAGGTATTTAGCCTTCCTAATGGCCTCAGTCAAGATATTGGGTTCATCATACTTGATATTTTCCTTATAAAAGGTTGGAAGCCCACATAGAAATATCAGTATTTTCACTTTCTCATCATCAATGAACCCAACATACTTTAACAATCCCAAGAACGTCTTCTCATACTTTGCCATAGTCATGCTTCCCAATATGATTTCAAAGAACTCCTACATTTTCTTTTCATAGAAATTCTCTGAGAGGTACTCCTTTTGGAATTACTTCTTGAACTGTTTCCAAGTGATCCTACTCTCATTAATGTTCTCCACTTGCTTCAGTTGGTCCCACCACATTGCAGCTTTCCCATGTAAATGGTAGGTGGAAATCCTAGCTTCCAGGTTTGATGAATAGTTATGCAAATGAAAATATCTCATGAGCCCAAGAAACCGTGCTTTGACATCATCTTCCCTTTCTCTTTCACCATCAAATGAAGGTTGCTTGAGATTCCTTAGCTCTCCTTGCAAACTATTTACCTCTTGTTTCCTTGTTTGGTGTCTGACAGGAGACACCTTTGGACTGCTTATGGGATCATCCATGACATAAAAATTTCTTTCTGAGTAAGGAGGTGAGTGGTGTCCATGATCTCTTCTAGAACTTCTGGAATAACCAACTCTTCCATGATCATTCCTTATTTCATGGCACCTTCCTTCTTCCTCTTGTCTCGAGTTTGATCCCTTCTTCATTTGTCTCTGCAACTGATTTAATCTCTACAACACTCGATCATTTATCTGACTTTTCTCTCTCATCAGTCTCTCATTTTCTACCTTGTAGCTCTGCACTTCCATCTTCAGGCTTCTTAATGTTTCTATTCACATTTCTTGCTATCCTTTTCCTTTGCATCCATTGGACTCTGACTTTGCATTACCAACTCTGGTATTCTGGCCTTCGACCTCCTTATCATGACTAGAGGCTCCCTCTCCTTCTTCCATTTCCTCAATACACATGCTGAGATGATGTGTTTAAACCCCTTTATTCTCCAAAATGTGCAAGCGACCATTTTGTTAGAATTATGCATATGATAAAAAAAAATTCTAAACCATGCTACATGTCTCTTTATTTTTTTTCTATTCATGGAGATCATATCCCCATTCTCTAGAAATAACAATGTCATGTTCTCCTTGGCCAACACAGAATCTCATCCTGCAAAGGCGCTTCCTTCATTCCACCTTTCAAGGTGACCATGAAAAGAAACCGCGGATAAATACTTCCTTATCACCTTTCTGTCTCAAAGAAAACCAATTAAGCCCTTAGCCCTCCTTCCCTCAGCTCTCAATCTTCATATGACCACGACCATAAACCTGCGCTTAGCTGAAAAGAGCTTGTCCAGAGCTTCGGGACTTTGTAATTTTCAGCCAGGACCGGATCAACATTCCTCATCCTCTTTCATGATGAACGATCAAGATCCACTTCGGGACTCCACGCTTCAGGAGTCTCAACTTTCCTCGCTTTCCTCCTCTCGGAACGCTTTTACCTGGAGTTCATTATCTGGCGATGGGTGTCCTCCCACAGATCAATGACTGTGAATTTCTTCGGCTCTTTAGGCTTCTGAAGTTTCAAACTTTCCTCCTGAACTTTCTCCCAGCGTTCTTTAACCTGAAGTCGATGATCCTTTGACATGTGTCTTATGGAATCAACGGTCGATATGTACTCCAACCTTCATGAGTTTTTGACCCAACACAAGCTATCACATCTTTCCCCACTGGAGTGCTCAGTCTCCAGACTATGCAATCTATCGCCACGTGGCGAAATACTGGAAGCGAACACATGGCCTGGTGACATGTGTTACGCTCTAAATGAAATTTCAATACTCCATATGCTCAAAACTTATTGACATGTGGCACACATCCCATGTGCACACGTAACTTTGGACATTCTAGGATCCACATCACCTCTAGGTGACATCATCGTGCCCCATCACTTCATCTCTTCGAGCTTTGGGACTTTGGGAGTTTTCATACTAGCACACTTCCAATTCTCTTGAACTCTGCATTCCCAAACTGGACAATCTGTCACTATGTGTCCTCCTGGATCAGACGACTAAGATTCACTTTGAGTCTTCACCCAGAGTCCACGGGTCTCCCCCGCCTGTCCTCCTTGATCTGATGATTGAGGCTTACTTCGGGTCTTCAGACTTTGAAAATATCAAACCTCAAAAATTATATGGCCCCAATCACTTTATATGATGCCCTAGATTTGGTGATGTGTGGCTCTCGACAGATCAATGGATGAGATCCTTTCGGGTCTTCGGGTTTCAAAAAACTCAAACTTCAATTTTTATTTTTATTTTTTTTCTGAATTTTTTTTATCTGGAGCTCGCAATCTACTGACACGTGCTTCCCATGGATCAATGGCTATGATTTCTTTGGGTCTTCATACTTTGGAGAACTCAACTCTCAACCTTTTCTTTTCCTCGAAGTGCATGGATTTCTACCACGTGTCCTCCTGGATAGGACGACTACAATTCACTTCGGATATTCATAGTCCAGAAATCTCAATTCTCAAATTCTCCTTGCTCGCATTTTCTCGGAGTGATTTCACCTGGAGCACATGATCAATTGACGTGTGTCCTCCTACAGATCGACGGTCCCCGATAGCTACTTTTTCTCTTCGAAGGTTCACCGCTCGAGTACTAACATGTCACATCCCTGCATGACTTTCAATTTTCAGGGGCACTCATCGATGGTTTGGAGTAACCCACTTTTTGCCCCGCAATTCTCGTGATGCCGACATGTAACCCCTTGGTGAAAGAGTGGTTTGGATTACAGGACTGCTTTGGGGAATTATTTCCCATGAAACTTGGTTCCCCACAATGCCTCCTATCCATTGATCTCTCTCTCCTATGGGATCTAATGATGGTGACCTTATCCCTTGCTTCCTTTTCATGGGATGACCCCTATTCACCTATCCTCCGATCCAATGATCCCGGATCTCTCCTGATCCTATAGTGGCGATCGCTACTGAATCAAAGAGGGATGATCACAATCTTTCGAACCCCTTACCATGGGTCTCTGAAATTATATCTCTTATGTCGGTTCTACAACACCATTCCTCCTGAGCTTTTCAACTCCATGGTCATAAATCAATCTTGACCCTGAGAATCTAATGAACAAACCTAGACCATACCATCTCGGTGTTTCAACCTAGCTCTGATACCAAACTGTAACATACCCAGCCACCCATAGGCCGGGGTATGCTACCTTCAAGCTTGCCCTTGGACTTCTTTCTCTTATCTATACCTTTTTAAAATTTAAGGATGCATAAAAAAAAAGACTTTAACGACATGCACAACAATATAAAACAAGCATGCATAGTCTAAAGATTGAATTAAACGCTAATTAAATATACAACAGAAATACATTCATATACATGTAAATGATACCATAATAGAGAGAACTTATCTTTATGAAATATGACACCAACTGGCTGCAGACCAAGGCCATTCCACCCAACAATAGACACTACTATTCCAAATATCAACAGCAGCGTCACCCCAAGGGCTATGAATCCACAAGGAAGGTTCTAGAGAGTTACTTGGCTTCCCAAACCAGTAAGCACCCAAGCTCTCATAGGCTTCCCAACTCTCACAATAATCCAAGTACCCATCTCTCTTCTACCCATATTGCACCACTCTAGAGAACGGACCTCCACCCTTTTCTTCCACACACTCCCTCAGGCAGTCCTTCTCCTTATTCGGGCTCTAGCACAACTGGTCCATAATCTATATGCTGGAACTCTTAGGACTTGCAGCTATGAGAAATGCTGGACACATGCCAAAACATCTCAAACATGCAGGCCTCAAATCACGGTTGGATCACACCAATGACAACTACAACCAAATATCCCAAGGTTAATCTTCAGTAGTTCGTTTCCCTTTCCCAAGCCAAGACAGGGATGAGGATGGATCAATTGTTGGGTCATGTTGTCATTGATGCCAATGGTTTGATTGGTTGATGTCATTGATTGATGTCAAGTGATTGATTGATGCCAAAGGATTGATTGATTTGTGATTGATGTAATGTAATATGTATTCTCCTTGATGAGAATGCATAGATGAAGATGGATCAATGAGTTTTCATTGATATGATGAAGATGGATCAATGAGTTTTCATTGATACATGATGAAAATGGATCGATGTGGTTTCATTGGTATATGATACATTGATGGAAAAAAGTATAGATGACTCATTATTGTCTTATCATGATTGATAAGGTGCACAAATGGATGAACTCGAAAGTTGTCCCCTTATGGTGAAAGCCCTCATGGGAAGACGCTTTGGGGATTGAGTTATCCTAGAAGAATGGTTGGAGGACCCATGTTCTCATTATTGTCTTATCATGATTGATAAGTTGCACAAATGGATGAACTCCAAAGTGGTCCCCTTGTGGTGAAATCCCTCACGGGAAGACACTTTTCAAATTGAGTTATATTAGAAGAATGGTTGGGGGACCCATGCTTGTATGTGGAATAATGAGATGAAGATCAAGGAAATTGTTGGTGAAACTATCATATATGAATAGTTCTTGCCATTCCATTTCCCATGGTATGTGGAATGTCACATAACTCTTGATGGTTTGAGAGTTATGGCCTTACAAAGATGAAGGACCCCCACATGAAGGCTTGAAGCCCCCAAGGTCAAAGAAGTCAAAATACCCTAAAATAAGGAAAACATGTTAAGTGACATAGAAATGGGTTAATATTATTTAAATGATAAATTAAAATGAAAAATTCAAGGTGGATTATTTAAATAATAAAGAGAAGTGACAAAATCAAGAAATGATAAAGTAAGGTGACAAAATCAAGGAGTAATTAAATGATAAAGTATTGGAGAAGTTTCTATTTATGGAAAGTGGTTAACCCTAAAATAAGGAAAATAGGTTAAGTGACATAGAAATGGGTTAAGTGACCTAGAGGATGAAATTATAAATAATATAGAAATGGTCTATTGTAGATCATCATTTTTGTGGATCAATGGAGAGCTTCTTGTGACAATATCTTTTGGAGTATTGATGGAGAGCTTCTTGTGAGAACTTCTTGAGCATTTTTGGTGTGGAAAACTTGAGAATATTGAATATATATAGGCGACTGAGGTAACCAAAGGATATATAAGCCTAATTTCAGAGGGAAGGTGAAGAAAAGAGGGTCGGAATTCAAGGGAGGATAAATTCTTTTCATGATGATTTCTAAGGTATGTTATTTACAGGTCATCTCACCATTTTTGTAATAATTTTTTTTATATAATGATTAATACCATGAGATTGATATTACATTTAGGAAACATATCCAAGTATCTATGGTAAAAAATTCATCTTGTGGGTCATTGTATTTTTGGAGATACACTCTGTGGAAAATAGGGTTTTGTGGCTAGTCCTGAAACTAGTCTAAAACAGGTGTTTCGGGTAAAAACGTCATAACTTCGTCATAACAGATCCAAATTCAATGAGAATTTTTTTTTGGGTTATATTATAGTATTTAGTGTTCTTTGTAATATTTTTCGATCGATTCAACAAATATTCCATGTGGGGAACGCTCTACAAGGTCACTCTCTAGAATAAGCCATAATTCAGCAAGGTATGCCATTTTTGCTATAACTCCTTTTATGAGAGGTTCCGAGTAGTGAAACCTAGAGGAATTGCATAAAAAAAACAATAAATAACATTTTGTATCAGTTTAAAATCTTTATTCATTATAGGGACAAAGTTGTGATTATTTCAAGTTAGGGTTGTTGACTAATCCAAAACTAGTCATGGTTGAGACAAGCAGTTGATGAGTTGGCACATACATGAGGAATATAGTTGATGATGTTGGTACATATTGATGAGTCATTGTTGATGAGTAGTTGAAACATGATTTGTATATACTTGGTACATGGTTGGATGCACTTGTTTATGGTACAGGTTGATTACATGTTGTTTGGCACAGGTTGGTGCATGGTTGATGCACTTGTTTATGGTAAAGATTGATATTTGTTGAGGACTGTTGCCTCATATCAGTTGGTGCTGATAATGTAAGACGAGTCTTCCATATAGATCTATTTCTCTTGTATAGTTGTGATCTATTCAATTGTTGTTGAAAATCCCATGGATTGAAGTCCATAATAAAAAGAAAAATTGTACATACATCTTGTGTTCCTTGTGTTCCTTGTGGAGATGATTTGTTGATGATATAGTGATGATATATTTTGTTGATATGTGTTCACATATAACTGGTTATAAATGACAACAATGAGTAATGATTAAAATGTTGAATGCTAACTAATGAGTTTTGTGTAAGAGGGAAATTTTGGGAAAAAGAGGCCCACACTCATTCACCCCCCCCGCTAAGTGTGGTAGGTGTGTCCAACATCAATGAATGGGTAAGTGAGTGCATGAAAGTGCATGAGGTAAATTAATGAATGTACAGAAAATAAGTGAACAAGCCATTAGTCGAAACTCCCCATCATACCAGAGGCAGGTTTAAGTAATTTCGTGGGGAAATCAAGAACCTCCTGGCCTTCCCCAAGAAGCTCACGTAACGGATCCCCTCCCTTAGGAAAAAAGGGTAATTAACATAGGAATAAACACTTAACTCCTAAAGCCCCCTCTCTTGTGGAATAATAGCCCCCTATAACTCTAGCCCTTGTTCGTTTAGCAGCCAACCATGTATTTATTATTAATAATGATAAAAGCATTACTGGCCTTTTAATAATTGTTTTGGCACCTTGGCCTCTCAGCATTGTAACAATACATTATTTAAAAATGAGGGTTCGAAACCCGGGGTGTTACATTAAGGAATACTAAAACCATATGACTAAAGTTCATGTATGCCCCCTTAGGTAGCTCAATATACCATTCTGTGGCAACCCACGTGAGGCTACGTTGAAACAATCTTAATTGAATGGAATCGTCGTTAAGGGAATTTGAAGAGCACCATAAGTGAAAGGTGGTAAAGTGATGACCAAGATCCTCACCATTATTTCCCTTAGATTTTGGAATATCTGAAGGCATCTTGGTGGGAATGGGGGGCCATGTAGGATCATGATACACAGGGCCATTCATCAACTTAGACAAGTCTGGAAAATCGAGCGTGGCCAAAAAATGGAGATGTGGTTGTGGTATTTGGCCTCAATCTCCTTGGAAGTATTATGGTTGGGAATTTCATCCCATATAGGGTTCTGGTAAGCACCATGGCCCTGTCCGGGATTGTAAGACCCTCCTCCAGGATGATTCATAAGGGATTGGTTGGGCATCATTCCAGTAGGAATGTTCTGATAAGGGTTATAAAAAATTCCCCGAGTCGGAGTGGCTCCGGGTTGGGGGTTTCCCAAGGTGTCAAACTGACCTCCTCTAGGTGTGAATTTGGAGCATAAAGGTGGATTTTTCATGCCAAACGTTTTGGTTGAAATCGGCACTGAGGAGGTGAGAGTAAAGGATGGAACTTGAGAAAAATCTTGCCCACCAGGTTGGTTACTCCATCCAAAAGAAACAAGATTAGATTTGGGGTTAAAATAAGGAATGAATCCCATGGTAGGGTTCGTTTGAGGGATCTGAGTGCCACTAAACGAGAATGGATTATAAGGAGGATTTTTTCCCCCAACTCCAATGCTAGCATTAGGGCCAACGGTTGGGACAGATTTTGAAAACTACGTTGTAAAATTCAGCATACCATAGGAAAAAGGACTAGAGGCCATTGGGATGGACTGAACATTATAGCCCGGTGAATGGCCAAGAGACCCAAAAGATTTTGTGGCTATAGGTTGATTATTCACTATAGGAAGAGCATCAATGATGATAGGTGCCTTCAATAGTACAACCATTGTGGTTGCAGGAGTCAAAGGGGTACAATTAACTATTTTAGGTATGGGATTCGAAGGGCTCCCAGTATCTTGATGACTCAGTTCAGTGCTCATCCTTGTAGAATCATAAGTCTGATAAGTGGAGGTGTGTGTACCAAGTTTAATAAATCTATGCATTTTAGAAGGAAAAGACTCAAACTATAACAAGATGGTCTGACTCCATGATGACTTAAGATTCAAGATATAAGAAACAAATCCTAATGCCAAATAGTAATAAAAGAGCACACCAAAAATAATCAAATTGCCAATATGCACACAAACAGGATAAAGTGGTTGAAAGGGACCTCCCTCTCTAAAGTAGGTATGCCTCTCCCAAGAGGGGATTGGGACTTTGCTACTAAATATTGGAGGAAACAAAATCAGTTATAAGGGCCCTTGTGGGCTTAAAAACCAGTCGGTCAGATCCCCTTGAAGAGGCAATCCTCCATAAAGGTTGTGTGTTGTCCAACCCTTATCTGATAGAATAACCCCTGCAAGTAACCTATGTGGCACCTAAGTCAAGAAACTAAGCAACCATGGTATAACAAATGCACAAATGAACAGTTGTAAGTCAATTCCACTATATGGGTAGGGTAGTAAGGCCCGAAACCTTGAAATCACCGCCTCTCACAGAGGTAAGGGCACTAGAAAGATCCCCATATACGAATAGATCTTCAGAAATATATCTGATGCTAAGAAGGTATCAAGGGGATATCCCTTCAACCAACCTCAAGTGACCTCTTACTTAACTCCGATGTAAGTGGAGCCTCCTGATATTACCGATTATACAATGGATTTCTCCACTCCCTTAGTCAAACACATATGTTGATTTAATAACCTTGGAGAAGTTTACTCACAAAATACTATTCCAAATCTCTAAATCCTAATCTAGTTTGTGCACCCTAGAAAATAAAATCATTACTAATCAATTTTAAATTATAGTGTTAATTTTAATGTCCTTTCTTACTCAAAAGGCGAGGTCGTGAAACTAGTGATGTTATGAATCTGCAAGTAAAATAAATGAATATGAACATAATGTAATGTCTTAACTTCAATTTCCAATAAATTATATGATTCAAAAACACAATTTTCAATTCAATTCTGCAATTTGAAATAAAAACGCAATCTTTCTTTACATGCACTAAGATAAATGACAAAGACTCAAGAGATCAAAATGCCAATCAATGTAAAATGCCTAACATTTTTGCATTTTCAATATAAAAGAATGAAAATGCAAGGATTGAACAACAACTTGATATGAAGACTCTATTTTGTATAGACAGAGACAACCCAAGTAGGATATCAAGGAGAAAAACACCCATCAAAAGGTGTAAGGAAAATCAAAATGAAAAGATTAAGAGAAATGCACAGCCCAAAAATTCAACCAAAGACAGGTTTCCTGTCATTCCAAATACACTTAACAGTCACTACAGAGACCTAAGAAGACTTAGCAATCATCAAAACCTACCTAGAAACCACCAAACCCAGGAAACAAGCAACAAATGTTGATGTATGCAACTGTTCAAAGGAAAAGTGTGTATGTATGTCGCTTGTAGAAGTACAACACATGTATATATGCGAATGTCAAGAAAAAACCCACATATATGTGTAAAAACATAGCTAGACTAAGGAGAAGGATGAAAGACTCAGACCCAGAGTGAACAAAGGTTGTCAAGTCATATTATGACAAGAAAATCAATATGAATGAGAGCAATCTAAGGAGAAAAACATTCCAAACCCCAAAAAATAATATTCTTTCTCAAGTATGGTCACCAATTATGTTACGAGGAAAATCTCTATATGGCTAGGGGTAAACCACAATAGACGGAAATGACTGCAGAAATCAAATCTAATCTCAAGTATGCTATATAAAAAAATATGCTAACAAGATAAGAGGCCTACCTTGTCTAGACGTTTGATGAAGTCCATCGTTAAGCACTTGACCCGAAGCGATATACCTGCAACTAGTCCCCAACAACCAAGAAATGCAAGCATATGGTGATAATATATGATTTTATCACATTCAATAGCATAATCCATCATTATTCATAAAAAATACGCCCATGGAATAACAATTCAAATATTTGTGAGATATTGTTTGGACGAGAAAAGAGCATTTCTATTAAGATATAATCAGCAGAAGTGAATGAGTTACAAACTTCCATGTTGACATGGTTCGGAACCGAGAAACTAAGTTCCTTCCAATTTGGCATCGACCACTTCAATCCCGCACCAAAGGCAAGATCATATAAGAGAGACAATGAAGTTCTCAATCAATAAGGGAAGATCTTGGGGAATGGACAATGTGTTCAGAATTAAAGGACAAAGGGATGCAGACTCAATGTGAAGTGAATAATTTCTCGAGAGTAACGTTTCTCTCAAAGATGAATTCTTTCTCCTTTTTTCCATAGCTCGGATTTGGCCCATTTATATCCTTAAAGTGGAACTAAAGGGCCGAGTTGGAATGTTTCCAATATATGGAAGGCCAAGGATCATTGATCTCGTGATGTGACATGGAAAATCGACACCATTTTTTAATTTTGGGCACATTTCCTGGTGTACGTGGGCTATAGTGGTGCAACATGCGTATACGCATGTTGTAATATAGGCAGGGCATGTATATGTGGAAAAATTATGTTTTTAGCTCTAGGATTTGCAAAAAGGGACTTCAAGTTTGCATAGGGAAATGGAAAAAGGCCTTATGTGCAAGATTGCATGGGGTGAGGCAAATCTTGCTATAACAAAGACCTATTTTCAGGGATGATTTTAAGGATGGAAATTTATTTTTAAATGTACAAACCTTGGCGAATCTTACTAATCCTTCATATGCCAACTATAAGTGTTTGGTGATATTTTTGTAAAAATATTCAAATTTCTAAGGATTTTATATAGTTTTTATAAAATTTTGGCGATTTTAAAGGTAAAATAATTTTATCCTATAGAATTTGGGTGAATCATTTTTAAAATAGCGAATCTCATTTTTGGAAAAACCATGGAAAATTAGCCCATGAGAAAAATTTAGCCCCTAAAATCATCCATGCCCATTTTTGGAGCACGCACAACAAGTGTTAAGAAAGCAACATGTAGAAAAAGAAGGAAAAGTAGCATGCAAGAGGAAAATAAATGTGGAACGCATGCAGACATGCATAACTGTGATATGGTTAGGGTTGTTGACAAACATTGTAATGGCTATAATCCTATAAAGTAGCATAAATAAGGACCTAGGAGGCCTAAGTTGGAAGTGTGGTCAATTAAGTCTTGATAGTTAATTGGTTGGGAAGCTATTGATTATAATAAGTTTTATGGTAGAGTGAAGTAAGCTATGTTTTGAGGGTTAGGTCATAGGATGAGGATCCTGGTGTGATCCAGTCAACTTCATAGAGGGTAATTACCCTCATCTTGATTGTATTACTAAGGATATAATGTGCACACCGAAATATTTTGCAGTAGAATAAATAAAAGGCAAGAGAAGCTAGATCTTTGTGTACATAGCCGCAGTAGGGGGTGAACCATGATAAACCTTGTGTTCTATGTGATTGTTAATGAATGCTTTACTTTTCTATTAATAAATATCTCAAGAATTAATGCTTAAAGTAGTTATATCAACATGCATGCATAGGTTTAAATATGAACGAATCATAGAAGTAGATGAATGATTAAAAAGAATCATGCATAATGAAAAATAAGCCAACCCCAATCCCCAATCATTCCTAGACTGCAAACACCTGAGTATTATAGTCCCCCATTATAGTCCTACATTGTGCACCCTATGTGCAATGTTCCCTTTTGTTTTACCATGAGGGCCGATAGTTTTGAGGGTTTTGTTGGAAAATTGTTTGAGATCAGAACCTGGGTAAGCCCAAGGAGTAAACCAACAATAGTTGTCCATGGTACATCAACAATGTTTCAACCTGGACCATTCTCCATAGAAATAATGTTAGTCCATCAACAATCTATTCTTCCTAGACCATTCTCCACCTGGAGAATGTCTTTCCACCAACACACTAACTATCCATGATTCCATATATTAGCACTCTCTCCCAACCAAGGAAGTGATATTCTCCTTTTCAATCAAAGGAGGGAATATCCACAGCTCCCAACTTGTCCCTCGAGTATTGAAACTTTATCTTGGATAGAGGATTTGTCAAAATATTAGTTGTCTTCTCATCGATGGAGATGTATTGGAGAATCACTTCTCCATTTTGGACTCTATCATAGATAAAATATTACTTGATCTCAATGTGACTCGACCTTTCATGGAACACATGGTTTTCTGAAACCTTCACACGATTATGATTATCACAATATATCACAGTTGAATCCAACACCTGATCAAATAGTGTAGAAATTGGCTTATGGATCCATACTACTTTCGTAAAATCATCACAAGCTGCAATATACTCTACTTATGCAGTGTTGAGTGAAAAATACTTTTTTTTCCTACTAGCCCATGATATCATAATAGATCCCAAACTTAAACATATACCATAAGTACTCTTTTTTTCATATGCACTCCCTGCCCAATTTGAATCAATAAATCCATGTAGTTGTACATCAATGTTGTATGCATATCTCATACCATAATTTAGCATCCCACGGATATATCTCAAAATGTGCTATGCAACTATCTAATGCTCATGTCTAGGTTCCTCTTGGAATTGGTTCAATGTGTTTAGAAAAAAACAAATGTTTGGTCAAGTGTTCACTAAATACATCAATGATCCAATCAACTTCTGGTAGAGGGATGAGTATATTTTATCATAATACAAGTCTCTCAGCTTATTCATATCTATCACCATGGTAGTTTCCATGGATTTACAATCCATCATACCAAACTTTTGAAGTACATTTACAACATAATTTCCTTGCCCTAGGAAGATTTCACCACACTTCTGCTATACTTCTAGTCTCAAATAATAATGCATGAGACCAAGATCCTTCATATTTAATTCATAAGATAACTCCCTCTTACATTCAATAAGGAAAGGCTTTGCACCTGTCAGGAAAAAATAATCAACATATAGCAACCAAAACACAGGTGCATCATTAACAGCCTTGTAATAAATTTATGGATAAACATAGCTCTTGGAAGGTCCAAGTCTCATCAAGTAACTATCAATTCATGCATACCAAGATCTTGGAGATTTATTGAGTCCATATAAGGCCTTCTTTAATATACATGCACGGGTTTCTCTAGGGTTTACCTCAAAACATTGAGTTTTCTCTATGTATACTTCTTCCTCAATTAATCCATTGAGAAAAGTGGTATTTACATCCATATAATGTAAAATCCAACCCATGGATGCTGCAAGAGATATGATGGCTCTAATAAAGGTGTATCTGGAAATTGGAGAAAATGTCTCATCATAGTCTTCTCCCTCCTGCTAGGAGAATCCTCTAGCCATGAATCTTTCCTTGTATTTTATCAATACTCCCATATAATGCATGATATGATGGCTCTAATAAAGGTGTATCTGGAAACTGGAGAAAAAGTATCATCATAGTCTTCTCCCTCCTGATAGGAGAATCTTATAGATTTTTTGAAGCTAATATTTTCATCAAAAGTCACCTCTCTGTTGATTTCAACCTTTTGTTGACCTGGAACATAGATTTTGTAATATTTTGATGACTCACTATATCCAACGAATATGCCCTTATTTATTGAAGGTTCTAACTTCTTTCTTTTGTCCTTGGGAACATGAATATAGATAGGACAACCAAATATCCTCAAGTGTTCAACACTTGGCTTATTTCCGGAGAAAGCTTCTTCTGGAGTCGTTCTCTTCAATACATGATGAGGACTTCTATTCTTAACATATATGATTTTCATAGTTGCTTCTCCTCATAGAAACATGGATACATTATGGTCATTCATCATTGCCTTATCATATTATTTAATGGAATGGCTCTTTCCTTTCACCACACCATTTTTTTGAGGATTATGTGGGACAATTAGCTCCCTCCTAATCACGACCTCTCTGTAGAATGTCTTGAAATCATCTAAGGTGTACTGTCTCGCTTAGTGAGGAGGTTGATATTGGTCCACACACATCTGAGTGAATGATTTCCAAAACTTCTTTTACTTTAAAAGCTTCCTTTAGAATTGGTACTTGGTGAGATCACCTACCCCAACACTTGATAGAGTTATCTTTTCCATGTTTTCAACTTTCACTGTAGCTCCTTCTCAGAGCTATCACTTGTGACCTACCTGGAACAAGAACATCAAGAGAAAAATTATTTCCAATATCATTTTCATAAGAACACATCTATGGTAACAAGGATGGTAGTCATCATAGGATTACCAAGGTGACCTTGCTAGGAGAAAAACAAGAAATATCTCCCAGAGGTGATGTTAGTTAATTTTGTAAACAAGTGCAATAAACCTCTATATCAATAGTACTTGCCTGTAACCAAGTATACCTAATAGTAATAGAACCTTTCATAGATTATTGTCACAACTATAGTGTTTGCTTGTATAGTAGAAACTATCAACCTTGATATGTGCAAATTGAAACTTACAATTTGATCAATAAAACTTGGAACTTGGAGCCTCAACTACTAGGAAGGGTGTGATTTTTCCTCTTGATTGTATTGAATCCAAGATCATTGATTGGAAAAGGTATCTTGTACATCCTCTGAAAACACACTCATTCTTTGTTGGATGATATAACTTGAAAAACATATACAAGTGCATATCTTTGAAATTTGTAGCATCGTTCAACTTGTCTTCTAATCTAAAAATATACACGATCTTGACAAGAAAAGGATAGAAACTGAATCAAAATGGTTCAATTATTAGAACAAGCTAGAAACCCTAAAATTTCAAATTTGACCACCAAAATCAATTTTGACCAAAAGTAACCTTTTACTTTGACTTTGACTTTAACCATTCAACCTTTGACTTTGACCAAGAATTAAAACTTGACATTTTTGGTTGATGAGGATACCAGAGGGTGTGCTAGGCTAGGATGCACTATAATACCCAAAAATTAGGTCCAACGCTTCACTAAAAGTGCCCAAGAATTTAGGTTAGGGTTTGTTGTAGCTGCAAAATTAGAAACCCTAGTTGCAACTGCAACTAGTGCTACAATGAGCTTGACAAGGAACTATCAATATAACTTTCAGTGGTTAGAATGTTCTAAGGGTAGTGTGGGCCCATAACCTGTTAAAAAAATTAATGTTCTCATTTTACCATAGACAATATCACTATTTTCACCCAACCATGGGTATGCAACCACCCCCAAGAACCTTAACCTTTACTAGCTAGAATGATTTCAGAAATTCACACTAGAACCAACAAATAAACCCTAGTTGTAGTAGTAGCACAAGATAGAACCATAAAAAACCATCCAACTACAGAAACAACACAAGACAAGGAGAGAACACCTCCTCCAAGGGTAGCGCACAAGAGAGAGAGTCTCCACAACCACAGAACAAGAACAATACTCAAATGCAATAGTTGTATTTTAACTTCTTAGGATAACACCAATAATAACACCAAGATATACTAGAAGGTAGGGCACATATATTAGGCTAGATAGAGATAGAGAGAGAGAGACCAAGAAACATCCCAGATCAAGGTAGATGTTGGTGGCCACCCACCTATTCCATCTAGCTTAGCTTGGCATTTTTTTCCTAGTTTTCAGGTCCTGAACTTCCAGGGCCGTTTTGAGGCCCTAAACAACGTTTTTAGGGCTCTACATAGTCAAACTGTAGACATAGTCGGATTTTGATGGTATAACGTGTATTCCTCGTATAGGCCTTTCCAATGGGCTATCATGCACTTGAAACAAAGATCGTATGAAGAAGTTACGACCCCAAGAAGTTGTTGTACCAACTTACCCCAATGGGGCCCACATGACTATTGGTGCTTCATATCCTAGGGTTAGTTTTTTGTATGTCTATGGTTTTGGAATTCATGTTTATTGTAAAAATTATTTCAGGGACTCATTGTATTCATCTTATTGCGAATGAGCACAACCATCACATCTCTTCTTAGAAATAAGCCACCACTATTCTAGCAAGTTTGTTTCAATTTGCATTTTATAGTTTCAACATATTTATTTATTAATAGAAGCCAAGTTTTACTATATCCATAATATTTTTCATTGAATCTATGTGTTAATAATATAGATCTGTATTCATTTCGTTTTTCTCATAAAATATGGATCAAAAAATGAGTTAGAGCACCTCTTATTTATAATGGTTCTAGTCACATGTCTGGACTGACTTGTGTTTCTGGAAGATAATACATTGATATTATTTATTTACTGAGTTGACTTGTCTTCTAGGGTTTTTACACATCTATTTAGGGTTTCTCATTCTTCTATAATATTATATTCTAGTCAAAGGTTACACATGGAGGTTAATACCTCATGCAACTACCATAATATCAACATTCCCAACATTTATACTTGATTTACTTGGAATTGGGTACTTTATATAACATCATTATGACAGATCATATGTTGTTGACAAATCTGAAGAAACCAAACCAAAGACCCCATGTTGATGGTGTGGTTGGTTTTGTTTCCCATGCCTCTGTGAACCAGTTAGTTGATCAAATGGGTCACATGTCTATCTCATCACACCCGTTAGTTACTAGTACTAGTGCTCAAACTGTCGTGATCCCTGCTCATACCTCTGAGGTGAACTTGAAGGTGGTTGAAAATATTATTCATAAAATAAATACGATTTCTCAAAAGGATTTGTATCAAAACCTTCAAGATATGACTAGAAATCATCATGAGAGTGTTGTAATGAGTCATCCATAGATGGTTGGAACAAATATTTAATTATGTCATCTTCATGTTTCCATACATATGAATCATTGGCAATTGCATATTGTTGTTCTAAAAGAAACAATTACATATTCCTTATTTGAAAACACCCTTCAATTTCTTAAATGGGATCTCCATCAAAACTAGAAAAATCCATGTCCCACTTATGTCTCTCAACGTGTATAAAATCATAAATATTCTGAATCGCATCATCACCTTTATTATAACATGAAGGTTATAAAGTATCCAAGGGTCCCTCTAGAACCTCTTCACTTTCCATATCATGAAATGAAGCAACATCTAAAACTTGGAAAGGAGTATAACTTATCATGTTCTCTTCTTCATGTGCAGGAGGAATGGAAGCTTGGATGACTTCTTCAATTAGAGGAGAAAATATTGATGCCTCACATTCATGAGGGGAATCTTCATGTATTATTCCTTCAGCATGGTGTGTTTCATCAAAGTGTTCTTCTTCAACATATGGACAAGGAAAATCATGTTATACTTCATGTATTTGGTGGTCTTCCTCATGATTCACCCATTCATTGTCTTGTTCTTCAATCAAATGATGCAAATGCCACCTCTGCCTCGACAGAGTCGCTATGTGACCTCTTGGTCTTAAGGATCGTTCAATCTATTTTATGAGCTAAAGCAGCTCTTTTTGACTCCCTACTAGAATCTCCAGTTATCGATCCACAGGTCCTTTTCGAAAGCTCCCCTGTGCGACCAACACTAGGCGTGAGCTCCACTTTTCCCCAAGCGACCATAGCTCTATGACCAAGGGCCTAACCCAAAGTCCTTTGTCGCAACCTTGCGATCTCGCGAGTTCGTGAGTCGAAGCTCCCAACTCCTCCTTTCCAGACTCACGATACCTGAAATGTCGATATGGGTATGGCTCCTCCTTGTCAGCGCCCTCTATGCGTGACCAACGGCTAGCCTAAACGCTAGCTCCCGTTGCAACTTTGTGACTTCGCAAGTCAAAGGGTTGAGCTCTCATGCTCTTATCCCACGAATCCCTGAGATGTGAGAAGTCAAAGGAGTGTTGACTCCTTTCTCCAGGTGATGTGTATCCACCTGTCAACCACGTGGGCCCCACCTTGTGGTTCTTCCACTTGTCCACAAGAGCCTTGGCTCTTGGCACTTTGTGACTTATGATGTCGAAAGTGACCCCTCTCAACCTTCAAACCCCTAAATGCACCATAGGCGATGGGGTTCTTGATCCAACGGTCCTCCCGTTCTATGGATCCAATGGTTGTCCTCGCTCCTCGTGGTTTCACAACTTTGTGACTTGGAGCACCCAACTCTTGGGATCTCACCTTGTGAACTTCCGAGTTCATGAGATCCAAATCCTAGACCCCTTCAGCACTTTGCCAATCCTTCGATCGCTGCCACATGTCCTACTCAAATGGATGGTCCTGATCTCTTAGCAACTTCGCTACTCACAAAGTCGAAAGACTTCCCTCTATGACTCTCGATGTCTGAATCCCCAATATGGGTGATCTCATGACACCGTCCTCCTACAGATGGACAGCTCAGATTCTTTCACAAATTTAGGAATTTTCATGTCGAGTGCTCGGACTTTCGTCCTCAGGACTCCCGAACTCCCGAATGCTGAAATCCCGATACCAACCTCTTCTGGGACTTTTTCTCTGCTTACGAGGGTTTAAACCTCGAGCTCCTGAACACAAATCCATGGTCTAGATCCATATTTCCTGCATGCTCCTCCTGCTACTTCCTGAATGTAGGGAAACTCCAATGGTCTAGATCTTTTGAATGGATCCGACAACAGTTGTACTCCTCCTGAGCTTTGGCGCTTTCTTCCTGCACTTGGAAAAATTCCAAATGTAAAAGGCCTCGACCTTTGCCTTCTCTCCTTTGTGAGATCTTCACCTTGGGTCTTGCCTGCATTCTCAAAGATGCTACTCATCCTGAGCTTATCCTTCTCTGAAACCTTCAAAAGGTTCCCAACTTCTGCTCTTTTGCAGAGTCTTCACACACACAAAGGTGTTATCTCTTCTAAGATTTTCTGAGACTCAGACTCTTAAGGAACTCGGTCCTTTTTCATTCTCCCTCAGATGTTGAATTTGGATTCCCTCCTGGCACTCTGTCTACTCAAGAAACCTATTTCTGAGTGTTTCAGGGTGTTCAACAACCTTGTGAAGATGCTTCAGTGGATTCTTCTTCAAATTTACAAAACTCAACAAAGTCCTCTTCCTGTGCCTGTCTACACACTAACTCAATGCCCTCCTGGCAGAGTTATACAGAACTCCTTAGAGCTTCTGTCTTCTTCTGAACTCACAGTAGAGTTCTTCTCCTATGCACTCCTTGCACTGGCTCAATACCCACTTGGCAGAGCTTTACAAAAATCAAAGAGAGTTTTTGTCTGCAACTGTGTTCTTCTCCCCAGCCTTGCCTTCTGAGGTGTTCAAAAACCTCAAAGACATTCCCCGAGTTGATGATTTCATCTTCTGTGCCTTCCTGGCACGTCTTTGTCTGAATCCACAGAGTTCAGAAGTGCTTCTATGCAGTGGTATTCAGAGTCTGCAGTACTCTATCATTCCCTCCTGGCATGAAACCACAAAGAACCTCTCAAGCCTGAAAATCAAACAACTCCTGCAAATGCACAATCAAAGCATACATTCACATCATATGAAGAACACATGAAAACATCTACACAACCTAGAATCATGCAGGAAAAACTGCTCTGGTTTGTATTTATAAAATGTCTGTTTACAAGGGTGTTCAGAGCACGGACTGTGACAAAGTCTCGGTTCCTTCTCTTGCACACTCACTCTCTCTTGTGTATACTCAACTCTTCTTTTTTTCAAAAATAGATACCATGATCTTTTTACATGAGGGGCTCTTAGAGCTCTTCCCTCCAATCTCACCTACCCTATTCAATTACATTGAATGGGTTGTCTAGTCCACAATCCGGATCTAGATCTCAGCCTTACAAACATTTAAGGCGTACCTACTTCTATGTTTGTGCAAAGCACGGCCTCATGGATCAACAACCTAAAACATTTAATTACATTCATTCAAATTCAATTTGAAAATGAGGGTTGTGCCTCTCTTCAACATGTGATTTGAAACCGCTGACATGGCTGGCTGGTTGACATGGAGAGATGCTCCTGCATCATACTCCTCAGCTACAAAATTCATGAGTTTCCACTCTCAGCTGTGGAAATCCTCTTGGATCCCAAATCATCTTCTAGAGCTGGCTCCTCGTTCCACTTCCTTGTTGTTGCTGCTATGTTTCTTTTCTGCTCAGCCTCTCCTCGTTGGAAATCCTTATTGACTTGATCATCAGCTCCCTGATATTCTCGATCACTTCATCCAGCTGCTCCAGTGGCTAGCTCTGTTCATGCAGTCTCCTCAGCTGCAAAAATTGACTGAAATTGGGTAGATCACCATGATCTCCCATGCCATCTTCTTCATCTTCTGTGACCTTAACTTGCCACACTGCTGCAAAGTTTATCTCTATAGTCTTCATCACCTTTTCAGCTCCCTGGCTGAAATCTCTGAGCGATTCCTCAGAATGATCCTCTGCCAATACCTGGTCATGGTAGTCACCTACTAGCTCTGGATTGTTCAGCCAATCCTCTAGCATCTCTAGCTCCATCTCCCATGGAGTGATCAATCTACCTACCTGCTCTTCAGCTTCTTCTGCTGCTAGCTTCAGTGCTACATCTTCCTCAGCTTCCTAGCTAAAAGTATTGATCCATTCCTTGGAATGATCATTCTCTTCTTCTTGGGCAGCCTCAGATATCTGCTCCAATTCTTCTCTGACAGTCTCAGCTAGTTGTCTTGCTTCTGTTTTTGTTGCATCTATAAAACAGATTTCTTCCTCCTCTTGGGCAAATGGTAGGAATATCTTAATTCCCCCAATCATTAGAAGATTCCTCAGATCTTCCTCTTCTATCAGCTGCATCTACTGATCTAAATCTAACTTTGATATCATTTGCTCTATCATTTCTTATGGCTGATTCAAACTCACTTCTGAGTTTATGAGACCCTCAGATAGTCTCATCTGCTCATCCCTGCCCACCTGGAAATATGGGATTTACCTGCTGCCCTCCTGGCAGTCTATGGAATCAAATGATCCCATTTTTGTTCCTTTGCCCACCTGGAAAATTGGAAACTCTTGGCTGCCCTCCTGGCAGTCTATGAAATCCCGCAGCGATCTCGATCCATTTCCCACCTGGCAATGTGAAATTCCTTGGCTGTCCTCATGATATTCTATGAGATCCCGCAGTGATCTCAACCCTTTTCCCACATGGCGATTGGGAATTTCCTCTCTTCCCTCCTGGTAGTGCTTGAGATCTTCAGTTGATCCCAATCCATCCTCATTACTGAGGCTTCTCCTAGTCTCTAGCTCACGTACCTGAACCACTTCCTTAGGTCTGTCGAGGTTTTCAGCATGCCTCAACCATCCTCTTAACAGCCTATGTTGTCTCTTAGCCATCAACTCCTTGACTGGCCATTTTTCTTTCGTCTTCATGGGCCATTCATATACCCATCGCGACTTTACATTCTACTGCATCTCAAATGCAAGTTCATCCATCCTTTCCCTCATCTCGACAATTTCTTCATCCCATTTAGATTTTCTCATCATCTATGGGTATTTCCTTCTAGCACTTGTATAGCATTTAGTAGCCATCTTGTTATTCCTATCTTCCCTCCTGGAAAACCCGCTGCTATCACTCTACACCCCTGAGTGTTTCCAGCCTCTTCTATAGTCCTCCTGAATGTCTATGGACTATTTCCTACCTGCAAACAAATCCTTATAGAGTTTCAACACTCTGTCTCCTTCTTTCTCCTCCTGTCTAAAATATACAAACAGATTTCGAGCTCTGATACCACTTGATGTGTATCAGAGTGTTCCTTTGCCTCCAACATCCCTTGCCTAAAATCTACATACAAGATTCAAGCTCTGATACCACTTGGCACAAACGCCACCTCTGCCTCGACAGAGTTGTTGCGCGACCTCCCAGTCTTAAGGATCATTCAATCTATTTTATTAGACAAAGCGGCTCTTTTTGACTCCCTACTGGAATCTCCAGTTATCGATCCACAGGTCCTTTTCGGAAGATCCCCTGTGCAAACAACACTAGGCGTGAGCTCTGCTTTTCCCCAAGCGACCACAACGCTATGACCAAGGGCCTAACCCAAAGTCCTTTGTCGCAACCTTGCGATCTCACGAGTTCATGAGTGGAAGCTCCCGACTCCTCCTTTCCAGACTCATGATACCCGAAATGTTGATACAGGTATGGCTCCTCCTTGTCAGCGCCCTCTATGTGTGACCAACGGCTAGGCTAAATTCTAGCTCCCGTCGCAACTTCGTGACTTCGCAAGTCGAAGGGTTGAGCTCTCATGCTCTTATCCTGCGAATCCCCGAGATGCGAGAAGTCAACGGAGTGTTGACTCCTTTCTCCAGGTGATGCGTGTCCACTTGTTATTCATGTGGGCCCCACCTTGTGGTTTTTCCACGTGTCCAGACGAGCCTCGGCTCTCGGCATTTTGTGACTTTTGATGTCGAAAGTGACCCCTCTCAACCTTCGAACCCCCAAATGTGCGATAGGAAATGGGGTTCCTGATCTAACGGTTCTCTCGTTCTCTGAATCCAATGGTTGTCCTCGCTCCTCGCGATTTTTCAACTTCCCGACTTGGAGCACCCAACTCTTGGGCTCTCTCCTTGCAAACTTCTAAGTTCACGAGATCCAAATCCTGGACCCCTTCGGCACTTCGTCGATCCTTTAATCATTGCCACTTGTCCTACTCAGATGGACGGTCCTGATCTCTTAGCGACTTAGCTACTCGCGAAGTTGAAAGACTTCCCTCTATGACTCCCGATGTCCAAATCCCCGATATGGGCAATCTTGTGACACTATCCTCCCACAGATAGACAGATCAGATTCTTTCATGAATTCAGGACTTTTGATGTCGAGTGCCCGGACTTTCATCCTCAGGACTCCCAAACTCCCGAATGTTGAAATCCCGATACCAACCTCTTCTGGGACTTTCGCTCTGCTTACGAGGGTTTAAACCTCGAGCTCCTAGGCATGAATCCACGGTCCAGATCCATCTTTCCTGTGCGCTCCTCCTGTTGCTTCCTGGATGTAGGGAAACTCCAACGGTCTAGATCTTCTGACTGGATCCGACGATAGCTATACTCCTCCTGAGCTTTGGCGCTTTCTTCCTGCACTTGGAAAAATTACAAATGTAAAAGGCCTCGATCTTTGCCTTCTTTCCTCTGCGAGCTCTTCACCTTGGGTCTCACCTGCGTTCTCAAAGATGCTACTCCTCCTGAGCTTATCCTTCTCTGAAACCTTCAAAAGATTCCCGACTTCTGCTCTTTTGCAGAGTCTTCATGCACACAAAGGTGTTATCTCTTCTGAGCTTTTCTGAGACTCAGACTCTTAAGGAACATGGTCCTTTTTCCTTCTCCCTTAGATGGAGAATTTAGATGCCCTCCTGGCACTCTGTCTGCTCAAGAAACCTATTTCTGAGTGTTTCAGGGTGTTTAGCAACCCTGCGAAGATCCTTCAGTGGATTTTTCTTCAAATTTACAAAACTCAGTAGATTCCTCTTCCTGTGCTTGTCTACACACTGATTCAATACCCTCCTGGCAGATTTATACAGAACTCCTCAGAGCTTTTGTCTTCTTCTGAACTCACAACAGAGTTCTTCTCCTGTGCACTCCTTGCACTGGCTCAATCCCCACTTGGAAAAGCTTTACAGAACTCAAAGAGAGTTTCTGTCTGCAACTGTGTTCTTCTCCATAGCCTTGCCTTCTGAGGTGTTCAACAACCTCAAATACCTTCCCCGAGTTGATGATTTTAGCTTCTGTGTCTGCCTAGCACGTCTTTGTCTGAATTCGCAGAGTTCAAAAGTGCTTCTCTGCACTGGTATTCAGAGTCTGCAGTACTCTGTCACGCCCTCCTGGCATGAAACTATAAAGAACCTCTCAAGCCTGAAAATCAAACAACTCCTGCAAATGCACAATCACATCATATGATGAACACATGAAAACATCTACACAACCCAGAATCATGTAGGAAAAACTGCTCTAGTTTGTATTTATAAAATGTCTATTTACAAGGGTGTTCTGAGCGCGAACTGTGACAAAGTATCGGCTCCTTATCTTGCACACTCACTCTCTCTTGTGCATAATCAACTCTTCTTTATTTCAAAAATAGATACCATGATCTTTTTACATGAGGGGCTCTTAGAGATCTTCCCTCCAATCTCACCTACCCTATTCAATTACATTGAATGGGCTGTCTAGTCCACAATCTGGATCTAGATCTCAGCCTTACAAACATTTAAGGCCTACCTACTTCTACGCCTGTGCAAATAATGGCCTCACGGCTCAACAGCCTAAAACATTTAATTACATTCATTCGAATTCAATTTGAAAATGAGCGTTACGACTCTCTTCAGCACGCGATTTGAAACCACTGACGTGGTTGACTGGTTGGCTAGCTGACATGGAGAGATTCTCCTGCATCATCAAATATTTTTTGTCCTTGATGGAATCATGAGGAGATTCTTGCTTCTCTTCAAGGCCTTGGTAATCTTCTTCATAAGCTTCTTCTCTAGTTTCTTTCCTTGAAGATGTGTGATCCTCAATACTTTCATCCAATGCATGCTCAAGATATGGAGGTTCTCCATCAATAAATCCTTCATCGTTGGATTAATTGATTAGAGGGAAAACTTCATCAAGATTTGTATATTCTTTTGAATCACTCCATTCTTCTCCATCTATGTTATACTCCAATATCTTGGATAAAACTCAAGTTTAGTCATATTTCTCTGATATGTTGGTACATAGTGTCTTTACTTGAAAATATGCTTTAACAAGTTCTTTCTCTATTGAATCTTTGAGACATTTCTCATTCCTTTCCAATATGAGGTCATGCTCATGTCATATTTGTGCAAAAAGGACAACCAATAGACATACATCCTTGCAAACAGTTAACTAATTGCTTGAAAAACATCTCATCTTGTCTAACAATTTCTTTCAACCTTTGGGAGAAGTCTTCACACTATTATGGTTCTTCATATATTTCTTCATCTTCTTCAACAAGTGGATCAGATATCAACCAATAGACATACATCCTTGCAATGGTCAACTAATTTCTTGCAAAACATCTCATCTTGTCTAACACTTTCCTTCAACCATTGGGAGAAGTCTTCAAACTATTATGGTTCTTCATATATTTATGCATCTTCTTCAGTAAGTGCATCTTGTGCTTCCCTAAGGTATTCTACAATATGTTCAAGGAAGAAACTTTTCCTTTTAAGGGAGGTTTTGAGCTCTTGAAGGACACCTTATTATGTTTGAAAAGGAAAGATACAATGTTTGATAGATTTTTTGACAAGTTCTATGAAGGAAGATATCCTCTTTATCTTGAAACAAACTTTGATCCAACTTTGAAATGTAAATCGGAGGGAAAATCTAAAACAAATTATTTGTGCATCCTCATGTCCTGCTTCTACTTCTTGTTCGTACTTCAATATTTTTATGACATGAGAGATGGTTGAAGATGGATCACCATTGAACCTCATAGAATCTATTATCCACCTTAGATCAAACTTATTCATATATATAGGAATAATCTCAAAAGAAATAGAAGGATACATTTCATGATCATTGTAGGATGCCATGATTCCATCACTTAAGAGTATGCAATATTATGAAAATTAAGAATAGGATGACACCTAAAAATGTATCAATGGAATCACCATATGGTCCTTTTAGGAACATCAAAGGTAAGTGACAGATCTACCCTCAGTGGATTCTCTAGCTAAACTTTGGGATGATGGATTTTGGATAAGTTTACCAGATTATGTTGTATGGAGAATGTCTCAATACTCCCCAACAATGACGCCAAAATTATATCACCAGATTCATACTTGTGCAAATCCCTCCACAACATCCCCATATCTGATGCAACTATGGGAGAATCTACCACTATCACCTAAGTAGAGATTTCCCTCTTTTTAATGATGGAAGAGGTCCACCACAAGGGAGGATTCTCCGATGACCTCAAGGGATCAAATAACAAGATTAGTCAAGCCTACATCCCCCTATCTGTTGGAAGATTGGTTGTTGTCATTGATGTCAACCCTAGTCATGGGTTTTGGACCACAAGATTGAAGAAGTTA
>ML838302.1:88107-110538 GCA_009831015.1 Picea engelmannii | reverse complement strand
CTTGTACTTGAACATTTAAGTGGGGTAAAAGGAGGTTGCCCCCTCGAAGAGGCTTATTATCTGATATTATCTCTTTTTCAAGGCGTTGAGTACTTTTCTTGAAGTTTTTCTATGCTATATTGATGTTTGGTTCTTAACAAGCATGCACATCCAAACCACCTCATCAAAATAAACTAATGCTCAAAGACCCTATGCAATTTGCCAAGTTAAGGTATGGGAGGGTTGACAAAACGACCTATTGGATGAATTGTACCTCAAGTTTAGGGGTGTTTCCCGAGGGGAAATCCTTCTAAGTCATGTGGATGAGGTGTCATGGACGAGGGAAAACTTTTGGGCATGGGGTTTGTGACATACAAGGGGTTGTAGTGTCTCATCAATGGGTGTATTTGTAGAGGGTGTGTTGCACCTTTGTTTTCAATTCAACCTTTTTCCAAGCCCTTTTATTTTCCTTTTATTCTTTTAATATGTTTCCAGGTTGAAACCAAGGTGGGGATTCTACCTAAGCATAAAAAACTATGCCCACCTTGAATCTACCCTAGTTAGATTATGCTTCCCCAAGTTGAAAACATGTGTGGGGCCTCTACCTAAGAAATAAAAACAGTTCTTGTTATAGCACACGTTGTACACTGGGAAAATCCTGACCTAGGCACAAAATCAAGTGCTACAACTAGGGAATCCTACACCCAATTTCACCTTGATGTAGGTCTCGCACTTCAAGGGTGACTAGGTCACTCTAGGGAGGTGATCTCAGTGACCCTAGGGGGAATGAGATGGGGATGGATAGAGATGGAAGTGGATCCCCTAGAGGTAAAATCTAAACGGAGTGAGATGTGGAAAAATATTCCTTGTAAGTCAAGTGATTGTTGCCCCAAAGGTGTAGTACTTCTTCGGATGATTGTACCTTCCCGAGACACAAGAAAATCCAACTTGCAATGATATATGTTAGTATGGATCAGCAAGTTAAGATTGTTTTCCTTAATTTCCAATAGTATATGAAAGTTTGTATCAGCAAATAAAGCATCTAAATCAGCATATAAAGTTCTAAACTAGTTAAGCAAATTAGCATAAAGACTAGCAATAAATATGGGATGAAAAATGACACTTAAGAGGCAAGAGAAGACGATTGTTGTAAACATGTGTTTTATGCAGAAAATTGCAGCATTATGGCTGTAGATTTCAGTCACTTATATCATCAATTTACACCATCAAAATATGCCAACAATTAGTCCAAAAGAAATGCCCTAGTTAGTAGAGTTAGTGAGCAAATTTTAAGAGCTAGTCTAGGGTTATGCAACCTTAATGGTTGTAGGTTAAAGTTTGTAACAAAAATTGAAGTAGTGGGAGAGAGGGGACTCCCTAGTAGGGGAAGAGTCCTCTCAATGTGGAAAACCAAATCCAAGCAAGAGATCTTTTAAAAGACAAAAAATCATGTTTCCCAAGGCAATGATTTTATATCTCCAATGCAAAAAATAAATGACTAGTGCCTTAAAGATCGGGTTAATGGAGTCAAGTAAATGAACTATAAATGATAATTACTTGGGGGTGTAAATCCTTTTACTTCCCAAGGCGAGCATCTCTATTTATGGTTTGAGAATGAGGGGTGTAAATCCTCTTACTTCCTCAAACAAACCCTTGCAACATCAATGAACTTCAAGCAAATAAATGATGAATACTAGAGTGGGGGTGTAAATGCTCTTACTTCCCACTTAGATCCTAGCACAACAATCCTTGACTTGAAAAAATGAGCATAAGAGTAAAATCCACCAAAATCAAGAAATATTCTAAGACAATCCACCATAAAAGCTAGAAACCATTCATCCAAGGCTAGCGCCTCACTCCTCCATCAACCATTCATCAAGATAGCCATAAACAAGTGCACAAGAGACAAAAGAAGCCAAGTGTAGTGAAAATTTCAGATCAATTCTTCTCACAAGAAGGAGAGTTATCTTCAAATGAGATCTTATGATCTCTTATTTATACAAAATGTCACCAAGGTGACTTGTCCACATATTAAGGGGTAACCACAAGACTAGGGGTCAAAAACCCTAATCTTGCCCCCTTTAACAAAGTAATATTAAACAATTCATTTAAAGTTTCACTTTTTCACAAATAAAAGCCCTAATTTTACATGGACGACACCCCTTTAGGGGACGTTTTTCCACTTGGGACAAGTCGTTGGTGTTGGAGAAGCTATGGTAGGCCTCCAAAGACCAGATGTCAAGAGTCTATGCAATATCCTCATGGACAAGGATGCATCCTCCTCAAAACATCCATGTGTCAATGAATAGCAACACCACCACCAAACCCTAGCCCCCAAGTATGACGTCAAGCTCAAAAATAAGATATTATTCCCCTCATAGGAAAATCATTTGGAATGTGAGGGTTGGGCTAGGTCTCCCACATCATCTTCTAGGTCTTCAATTCTTCATCTCTATGATCTAGCATGTGGACCCTTGGCATCCAACCTGTGGGCTTGCATCCCCATGGAAGCCCAAGCTAGGCTTGTTCTCCCAAAATTGTCCACCAACTAGGTCCTGCAAAGACAAATGGGCATTCCCTCCAAGGATCTCAAGTCATAACACCATGATAAGTGAATCCAATTAATAAATGAGACACCTAAGCATGTGCATCAAAGATCACTATATCAAACAATTAATTTCTCAAAGACATTATGCGACTTGTCAAGCTCGAATATGGGAGGGTTGATGATGTGTCTTATTGGGTAGATCTTTCCCTAGGCCAGGGAGAGTTTCCAAGAGATCCCTCTTGACGCAGACCTATCGGCCCCTCAGACCGAGATCCACTCACAGGATCGTTCTTTATCTCCCTCGAGCCAAATCGACTCTTTAGATTCCCTACTAGAATCACAAATTATCGATCCACAGGTCCTTTCGAAAGCTCCCTTGTGCAAACAACACTAGGCGCGAGCTCCACCCTTTCGTGTGACCACAACGTTGTGACCAAGGCCTAACCCAAAAGGTGCTTGTCACAACTCGCAACTCGCAAGTTTGTGAGTCGAGGCTCCCGACTCTTCCCTTTAAATCTCACGATACTCGAAATGCCGATATGGGTATGGCTCTTCCTCTGTCAGCTCTTTCCTTGCGCGGCCGCTGGCTAGGATAAGCGCTAGCACCTCTCGCCTCTCGCACCTTCGCGAGTTCAAAGGTTGAACTCTCATTCCATTCTTATGCGATCCTCCGAGACTTGAAAGTCAGCAAGGTTTGACCTTCCTTTCACACTTCTCGCAACTCGCCACTTCGTGAGTTTCAATGTCGAGCTCTCGTGCTCTTACCTCGCGAATCCCCGAGACACGAGAAGTCAACGGAGTGTTGAATCCTTTCCTCCTGGCGACGTGTATTCACCTGTCAACCGCGTGGGCCCCACCTCGTGGTTATGCCACGTGTTCTCTCGTGCCTAGCTCTTGACACTTCACGACTTTTGATGTCGAGACGAGGTCCTCCCAACCTCCTAACCTTCGAATGCACGATAGGCGATGGGTTCTGATCCAACGGTCCTCCCACGACCTGGATCCTACGACTGTCCTCGCTCCTCGTGATTTTTCCACCCATGACTTGGAGCACCCAATTCCTGGGCTCTCACCTGGCGAACCTTCGAGTTCGTAAGATCCCTCGATCTCTGCCACCTTTCCTCCTCCGATGGACTGCTACGATTCTCTCGCGACTTCGCCACTCGCAAAGTCGAAGGACTTCTCTCTATGACCTCCGATGCCCGAATCCTCGATAGAGAGGATCTCATGACACGTGTCCTTCCAATCAGATGGCTCAGATTCTTTCGCTATTTCGGGACTTCGCCTTTCATGACCTCGCGAATCTTGATGCAAAGGTTTTAAACCTTCAACTCATGAATCCACGAAATGAGATTCCGCGAGTGATCCAATGACCCTTGTTAACTCAGATCCTATAGTCCGATTCTTCCGAGATTGCACTTCGAGAAATGCTTACCATAAATTCCCTGCTCCTCTGCAAGATCTGATGGCCCTCGTAATTTCGTGAATTCTCCATGGAGAATTCCGACCGTTCAATTCCTCCTTAACACTCCTGTGAAATGAACAAGTATGCTTTCATGAAACTTGTCCACTAGCAAACCAACATTGCTGCACCTTCTTCCAATACTTCAAGGCACTAGCTCTCTTGAGCTTTTCTTCGACAACTTTGAAGATCCTATCCCTCCTGAGCTTGATTGAAAAATCCTCAAGTTCTTTGGGGAAAATTCCTGCGCGCACTCCTTGCGACACTTCTTCAAATACACTCCAAGTATTTGAATTCTTAGACTTTGTGCACTCTTTTTGCAGCAACAGTTCTTCAATTCTTCCCTCAGGTTGCAACCTCTGAGAATCTGCTTGGCCTGCGCACACCTTGCATTGCTCCTGTGCTTAACTTGCACTTCTGCGATAATGAGAACAATGTTATCCATCCTGAGCTTGCAGAGACAAACTCTGACTTCTGTCAATGAACACCTTGCAGACAATTTCATTGCACTCCTTCCAGGAAAAGTCTTGCTCAGACAGATAAACAATTGAAACTCATTCTTTACTCTCCCTCTCTTCAGATTTCAGACATTAAATATGAAATCACACATTCATGCATCTAAACAAATGAATACCAGAGAGTAAACAAGCACATATCAATCAACATATATAAACACAGAAAGCAATTGAACACCATGAGTCTGAACTAAAGATCTTTGTATTAATCCAGAACTTCTGTACATGGGATTTTACTCTACACAACTCTCTGCTTCTGCTCTCATATGCTCTCTTCAATTGATTTTGCTGCTAATGTTACAATGATACAAGTGAGGGTGTCTATATCCGTTTTCCCTCCGGCTCCTAAAACTGTCTAATCTAAGAATTCAAAGCTACCTACTTACATTTACTAGCATAAATTCCTCTTAGTCCTTCAGACGAGAGAGAGACACTCAAGGTCTGATTACAATCTACAAGTACGCCCTTTCTTAATTGTTTCATTTAAATTTGGCGTATCAAACTTCAAAACATTTCAAACAATTCATCATGTGCCAAAATGCATTGGTGTTTTGTCCCCCACTCGCTTGTTGTTGGCGATGCTCCTGCATCATACTCCCTCGCTTGAAAATTTTCATGGGATCCTTTCCATGAGCTCTCGCACAGTCTGTCCATGCTTTTGTATTTTGGCTTCATTTTCCCAGCTGGCATCTTCAACTGGGTGTCCCTTCCATTTGACCAAGTATTTAAAATATTCCTTTCGCCTGGTCCTCTTACTAACTCTTTTGTCCAATATGCTTTCCATCTGTGGCTTCTCTGCAACTGGAATCTGTTTAGTCCATTGAACCTCTGGTTGTTCACTACCTTCTTCTGCTTCCTCAGCTTTGTAAGGGTACAAATCTGAGATGTTGAATATTGGGGAAATTTTGATCCCATCGGGTAATTCAATCTCATAAGCATTTACCCCAAATTTCTTCAAGACCTTACATGGTCCGATCTTCTTCATATTCAATTTGTTATATGTCCCCTTCGGGAATATTTCCTTTCTCAGATGTGCCAGAATCAAATCACCAACCTCAAATTGAAGTTGTTTCCTGTGTTGATCTACTCTGTGCTTATACTCTTGGCTCGAGTTCTGTAATCGCTCCTTCACCTGGATGTGAAGTTCCTTCATCGCTTCTGTGAAATCCTCTGCACTAGCACTCCTAGTTGCATCCTGTTCTGAATCTCTCAATTCTAAAACTCCTCTTGGCAGTGTCCCATAAACAATTTGGAACTGAATCTACCCTGTGCTTCTATTTAGTGAGTCGTTATATGCAAATTCCGCCTGCGGCAGAATATTTTCCCACTGACTGGGTGTTCTGTCACCAAACTCCTCAGCAAATCTCCCAAACTTCTGTTCACAACTTCTGTCTGTCCATTCGTCTAAGGATGATAAGTTGAACTGAACGACAAGTTTGTTCCCATATCTTTACATAAGGTTCTCCAAAAGTTTCCCACGAACTTGGTGTCTCGATCCAAAACTATGCTCCTTGGTAAGCCGTGAAGTCGAATGACTTCTTTGAAAAACAGATTTGCAATGTGAGTTGTGTCACTGGTTTTCTGACACGGTATGAAGTGTGCCATCTTATAAAATCTATCTACCACTACAAATATCGAGTCAAACCCTCTTTGTGTTCTTGGCAGCCCCAATATAAAGTCCATGCTTACCACATCCCACGATCTCTCAGGTATGGGTAACGGTTGATATAAGCCTGCATTCTGCCTCTTCCCTTTTGAATGCTGACAAATTCTACATTTGTCCACGAATATTTTGACGTCTTCTCTCATTCATGGCCAAAAATATGACTCATTTAACTTTGAGAACGTCTTTTCATGACCGAAATGTCCGGCCAATCCTCCACTGTGTTTCTCCTTCAACAAATTCTCCCTCATGGAGCAATTTGGAATACAAAGTTGATTACCCTTAAATAGTAATCCTTCCTGGATCATGTATTCTATCCATTGACTTCTGTCCCTGAGAATTGGATTCTCAGTTGCTTCATATGCCTCCTTAAAATCTGGATCATCTCTGTACATGTCCTTGAGATCATCAAAACCCTGTGTTTTGACTCTGAACTCCCGCAACAACAAACATTTCCTGCTCAAAGCATCAACAACTTTGTTAGCAGTTCCAGAAATATGCTTAATTACAAAAGTAAAGTTCTGCATGTATTCAACCCATTTAACATGTATTTGATTCAACTTCTCCTGTCGAGTCACAAATTGCAAAGCATGATTGTCACTGTATAAGACAAACTCCTTAGGGATTAAATAATGTCTCCATTTCTTCAATGCCTGAATAATAGCATAGAACTCCTTGTCATACATGGAGTATTTCACTTTTGCTTCATTCAGCTTCTCGCTGAAGTATGCTATCGGCCTGTCTTCTTGGCTCAAGACTGCCCCTATTGCAAATCCACTTGCATCACATTTTACCTGAAATGTCTTTTTAAAATCCGGCAACACCAAAATTGGTTGTTCCGTGATTTTCTTCTTCAACAAATTAAAACTTTTCTTAGCCTCTTCTGTCCAGTGAAAAGACTTGTGTCTCTTTTTCACTGTGTCCATCATCGGTGCACTAATTCCACTGAAATTTTTGATAAAATTCCGGTAGAAACTAGCCAATCCATGAAAACTTCTCACCTCAAATATACTCTTCGGTGATGGCCAATTCTTAATTACCTCCACCTTATCTGGATCCATCCTCAACTTATCTGCAGAAATAACAAAACCTAAATAAATGAGCTCTATCTTCATGAACGATGATTTCTTCATATTTATCAACAACTTCTCTTGCTGTAATCTCTTCATCACTGTAGCCAAATGTTTCAGATGCTCTACCTATGTTTTACTAAAAATGAGTATGTCATCAAGATCCACAATGAGAAATTTTCCGATGAACTCCTTTAGGACTTCGTTCATCAACCTCATGAAAGTACTTGGCGCATTTGTTAAGCCAAACGACATAACAAGCCATTCATACAACCCTTCGTTAGTCTTGAAGGCTGTCTTCCATTCATCATGTTCTCTCATACGAATCTGGTGATATCCAATTTTCAAATCAATCTTCGAAAACAATTTGGCCCCACTTAAGCAATCCATCAAATCATCCATTCTTGGCAATGGAAATCTGTACCTGATGGTAATCTTGTTAATTTCTCTCGAGTCAGTACACATCCTCTAGCCTCCATCTTTCTTCGGACTGAGCACTGTCGGAACAACACATGGACTCAAGATTTCTCTAACCAACCCTTTGTCCATTAAGTCATGGACCTGTCTCTTGACTTCTTCATTCTCCTGCGGTGTAAATCTGTACGTTGCTTTGTTTGGTAAACTAACTCCAGGTATGAGATCAATATGATGACTCACACTTCTGATCGGTGGCAACGAACGAGGTAGTTCGTCCACTACTATGTCAACAAACTCCTCCAGTAGCTTCTGAACCTCTTCCGGTAAATCATCTACCCTTGTATTGGTTAAAACAATTTTAGGCTTCCTGACCACAATGAATTGCGGTTCCTCCTTCTTCTTGACCTCTGTAAGAATTTCCTTCCCACTCATGAGAAGTATAGTGTTTCTTACTTCAGGTTTCACCTCTTTATCTTTGATTGGAAGCAACATATGAGTTCTCCCATTCTTCTCTAGGGTGTATGTGCTCTTCCTCCCATCATGAATCACATTTCTGTCATATTTCCATGGTCTACCTAGCAATAGATGGCAAACATCCATGGGAATAACATCACAGATTATTTCATCTTTATACTCTCCTATTTTAAACTCAACTAAACATTGTTTAGTGACATTTACCTGATTTCCTTTCTGTAGCCACGAAACTCTGTATGGGCTTGGATGTTCAATAGTCTCCAACTCCATCTTTTCTACCATCTCTGTAGAAACGAGATTATCTATGCTACCACTGCCCACAATGACCTTGCATACCCTGTCTTTGGTTTTGCAAGCATTCCGAAAAAGACTGTTCCTTTGCATTGGATTTTCCACCTCCTTCCTTGGCATTAAAAGAAATTTCCTCATCATCAGCGATCTTCCGCCTTCAGCATCCCCTGCCTCAACATTCCTCCTCTGTGCTTCGGCAATGTGAGTTTCACCATCTTCTTTCTTCTTATCTGGACATTCATAATATTTATGTCTGACCTTTCCGCATGTGAAGCATTTTACCACTCCACCTCTTCCTCTTCCTCTACCTCTGGTACGAGGAAAAATGTTTCCATCAGCATACTGACCTTTCTGTTCGATATACTACCCTCTCTGTGAGCTTCCACCTCTCTCAGTTTGAGGTTGAGGTTTCTTCCACTCTTCCTTGGGTTTCTGATTTCTATCTTGGACAACTGATTTGCCTCTGGGATGACTTCTGCCTCGGCCTCTTTGACCCTGCTTTCGGCTCAACTTCTCTTCAGCCTTTGGAGCCTTCTGATAAGAATCTTCCACTGTTCAGATGGTCATCATGCTCATCTCACCCTGAATGTCGTATCTCAGACCATTCATATACCTAGCAACTTTTTCATCATCATTTTCGCGATGACCTGCTCTGATGTTCAGCCTGTAGAACTCTTCAATGTACTCCTTTACTGACATCAGCTTCTATCTCAAATTTTGCATTCTCCGAAATAGAGTAATCTGGTAATCCCTGGGAATAATTTTCTCCTTCATCTTCACGATCATCCTATCCCAAATCTTGATTTTTTGCTTGCCTTTGTAGCGTCTGTCAACTTGTAGATCATCCCACCACAATGTTGCATGTCCTTTCAATCTTGTGACAACATGTTTGACCATTTTGTCTTCCTCGACATCTTCATAGTCAAAATATGTGTCCAGAGCTCTAATCCAGTCTAGAAGCTCTTCAGCATCCAGGTTTCCTTCATATACTAGAATATCCATTTTTTCCCTAGCACCCATTCTTGCAACAACCCTAATCATGCGTTTGTTTGCTGCATCTTCTGTTGTGACTTCTTCTCCTTAATGTCCAACTTCATCTTCACTTTCAGAATCACTGACATCTCCAACACCAGATGTGCACCTCTATGTTGTCTCCATGTCTTCGAGTCAGGCACGTATATCACGCATCTCTCTTTCCATGGCTAGATTTGGCACCTGCCTACCCCTTCCTCTTGGCATTTCCATTTCCTCTGGTGGATCGGGTGTTTGTCTGTCTCTTCTTCTCGGCGGCATGGTTGAGATTTTATTTCTCACTCTCCCTTTATGAAGTATACAAATAGAGTCAAGCTCTGATACCAACTGACGTAGACCTATTGGCCCTCGGGTCGAGATCTGCTCACAGGATCGTTCTTTATCTCCCTTGAGCCAAATCGACTCTTTAGATTCCCTGCTGGAATCACAAATTATCGATCCATAGGTCCTTTCGAAAGCTCCCCTGTGCAAACAACACTAGGCGTGAGCTTCATCCTTTCGTGCAACCACAACGCTATGACCAAGGCCTAACCCAAAAGGTTCTTGTCACAACTTGCAACTCGCAAGTTCGTGAGTCGAGGCTCCCGAGTCTTCCCTTTAAATCTCGCGATACCCGAAATGTCGATATGGGTATGGCTCTTCCTCTGTCAGCTCTTTCCTTGTGTGACCGCCGGCTAGGCTAAGCACTAGCACCTCTCGCCTCTTGCACCTTTGCAAGTTCAAAGGTTGAACTCTCGTTCCTTCCTTATGCGATCCTCCGAGACTTGAAAGTCAGCGAGGTTTGACCTTCCTTTCACACTTCTCGCAACTTGCCACTTCGTGAGTTTCAATGTTGAGCTCTCGTGCTCTTACCTCGCGAATCCCTGAGACACGAGAAGTCAACGGAGTGTTGACTCCTTTCCTCCTGGCGACGCGTATTCACCTGTCAACCACGCGGGCCCCACCTCATGGTTCTACCACGCATTCTCTCATGCCCGACTCTCGGCACTTCGCAACTTCTGATGTACAGATGAGGTCCTCCCAACCTCCGAAACTCCAAATGCATGATAGGCGATGGGTTCTGATCCAACAGTCCTCCTGTGACCTAGATCCTACGGCTATCCTCGCTCCTCGCGATTTCGCCACTCGCAACTTGGAGCACCCAATTCCTGGGTTCTCACCTGGCGAACCTCTGTGTTCGCGAGATCCCTCGATATTTTCCACCTGTCCTGCTCCAATGGACGGCTACGATTCTCTCGCAACTTCGCCACTTGCAAAGTTGAAGGACTTCTCTCTCTGACCTCCGATGTCTGAATCCCTGATAGAGAGGATCTCGTGACACGTGTCCTTCCAATCGGACGGCTCAGATTCTTTCGCTATTTCGAGACTTCGCCTTTCACAACCTCGTGAATCTTGATGCAAAGGTTTTAAACCTTCAACTCGTGAATCCACGAAATGAGATTTCGTGAGTGATCCAACAACCCTTGTTAGCTCAGATCCTACTGTCCTATTCTTCTAAGATTTCACTTCGAGAAATGCTTACCATAACTTCCCTGCTCCTCTGCAAGATCTGATGGCCCTCGGAATTTCGTGAATTCTCCATGGAGAATTCCGACCGTTCAATTCCTCCTTAACACTCCTACGAAATGAACAAGTATGCTTTCACGAAACTTGTCCACCAACAAACCGACATTGCTGCGCCTTCTTCCAATACTTCAAGGCACTAGCTCTCTTGAAATTTTCTTCGACAACTTCGAAGATCCTATCCCTCCTGAGCTTGATTGAAAAATCCTCAAGTCCTTTGGGGAAAATTCTTGCACGCACTCCTTGCAACACTTCTTCAAATACACTCCAAGTATTTGAATTCTTAGACTCTGTGCACTCTTTTTATAGTAGCAGTCCTTCAATTCTTCCCTCAGGTTGCAACCTCTGAGAATCTGCTCGGCTTGCGCACACCTTGCACAACTCCTATGCTTAACTTGCACTTCTGCGATAATGAGAACAATGTTATCCCTCCTGAGCTTGCAGAGACGAACTCTGACTTCTGCCAACGCACACCTTGCGGACAATTTCACTGCACTCCTTGCAGGAAAACTCTTGCTCAGACAAAGAAATAATTGAAACTCATTCTTTACTCTCCCTCTCTTCAGATTTTAGACATTAAATATGAAATCACTCATTCACGCATCTAAGCAAATGCATACCAGAGAGTAAACAAGCACATATCAATCAACATATATAAACACAAAAAGCAATTGAACACCATGAGTCTGAACTAAAGATCTTTGTATTAATCCAGAACTTCTGTACATGGGATTTTACTCTACACAGCTCTTTGCTTCTGCTCTCCTATGCTCTCTTCGATTGATTTTGCTGCTAATGTTACAATGATACAAGTGAGGGTGTCTATATCTGTTTTCCCTCTAGCTCCTAAAACTGTCTAATCTAAGAATTCAAAGCTACCTACTTACATTTACTAGCATAAATGCCTCTTAGACCTTTAGACGAGAGCGGGACGCTCAAGGTATGATTATAATATAAAAGTACACCCTTTCTTAATTGTTTCATTTACGTTTGGCGTATCAAACTTCAAAACATTTCAAACAATTCATCATGTGCCAAAATGCGTTGGTGTTTTGTCCCCCGCTCGCTTGTTGTTGGCGATGCTCCTGCATCACCTCTCTAAGACATGTAAAGTGGATGAAGTGGTTGGGGTCAAGACTCAATGGGAATAGGGCTCATGACATATAATATGTTTTAGTGTTTCATTCATGGGTGCCTTTGTAGAGGGTTGTGTGGTACCTTCGTCCGCAATGTATTTTTTCCAAGCCCATTCTTTGCCATTATTTTATTCATTCATAATTTTAAGGAAAGGTTGAAGGTCACTTCCCTAGCATGGTGACCAAATAATGACAATGTCACCCACAAACACCTAGTGAAAATGAGAAGGTTGGATCGTGATGAGACCCCCTTTCTCTCAACCATGCAACTGAGAGCCATTGCCCTAGCTTGGTGACTAGATGATGGCAATTACATACCACTAGATATTCATGGACATGATAGGTTGGCTTGTGATGAGATATCTTATCCTTAAACTAACCTTTTAAGAATTTTTTATTATATTGTGGGTCCCCTTTACTCAAAGATAAGTGTTTCACTAGTTTCTTGGGTGATCCCTAGGAGAAGCATCTAGAAGGTCCATACAAGGATTTTATCTTTTACCCAACATCAATCCCTCCAGGCCTTCAACCCTTTCTTCCCATAGAATGAGGGACAACCCATTCTTGGTTCAATACACCATAAAATCCAAAGAGATAAGGAAATGGAGGGGAATAATGATGGAAAGTGGTAAGTATGGTCGGGAATGGTATGATGGCTCTTTAAGGGAGTTCCTAGTAGTAAACCAGACTTCAAGGAAGACCAATTACTAGGGAACAATGTCAACCACCAAGGTGAAGCAGGGAAAAAGGCATAATGTCCAAGCATATATCATGAAATCTAGAGAAATCTAAGATACAACATACTCAAATGGATTAAATATTGAAATTATTCTCACCATAATACTGACTTGTACCTCATGGAGCAAGGCCCACTGCCTTCCAGAAGCCAAGTAATGTGGTGGATGACATCTAGAAATCTATGACCATATGTGTTGGTGAGAAGGGTCTCCATCTGTGCAAAAGGATATTGTTGGTCATGTAGTCTCTCGGTACTCTATATATATGACCTGAGGGCCTTGAGACATGATCTCTTTAGTTATCCACAAAATGGGGATAACAATGCCCACACATGCTCCACATTGGTTGGCATTTTGTATTAGTTATTTTTCACGGGTGCCATCAGTTTCTTATGAGAGACATTTCATATTCCTCAATATACTTGGAAAAGAATCTAAAAGGTTTGTGATTGGATTTTATCTTTTTCTAGCTAGAATCCTCTAGGCCTTAAACCCATTCTCCCCATGAAATGAGGGACAACCCCTTCTTCGGTCAGTACACCCAAAAAACCCAAAAGGTAAGGAGATGAGGGAATGAAGTGTGGAAAGTGACAAGTATGATCAAGAATGGCACAATGACTCATTCAGCTGACCTTCGAGTAGCAAACTTATCCATAAGGGTGACCCACTTGCTAGGGTGCAATGTCAACCACAAAAGTAAAATAGGGCACAGAGCATAATGTCCAAAAAACGTTACATAGTCAAAAGAAGTAATAGATGCAACAAACTCAAGTGCCTCAAATATTGAAATGACACTCACCATAATACTTGGCTTGTACCTCATGGAGAAAGACCCTATGTCTTCTGGAAGCTAGTTGATGTGGTGGATACAATCGTGATGAACCTGGAGCTGTGGTGGTGAGGAGGATCTTCGTCTGTGCAAGTGGACATTGTTGGTCAGGATATATCTTGGTACTCCATGTCTGCAACCCGAGGGCCTCGAGACATCATCTCCTTAGTTATCCTTAGGATTTGGGGATAACAAGACACACTTGTTGAGAAGGTTGTTCGTTGTGAAGGTAGTTCAATGGGAACGTTCACAGACTTGATGAATGGTTCGATGCAATCAACTTGTTCATCACATAATTTTCATCAAACTTATGACCGAGGGTTGGTTGATGATGTGATGGGAAGGTTGATTTTGGCGCACACCTTGTGAAAACCAAGACCAATTTTTTTGGTGAAATGAAGCACTTGGACAGGGTGGGTGATCATATAACTCATCGCCAAAATTGTTGTAGAATTCATTGCAAAGGCAGACTTGATTGGTTTGATGTGTGACAAAATTCAATGTTGGACATGTTGTGCACACCTTGGAGAGAACAGGCGCAAATTTTGTTGGAGAACCGAGAACTTAGGAAAGGCATGTGAAAGCTGGATTTGTTGCACAATGTTTCACAAAGATAACTGCAAAATTGATCACAGAAGTAAAACACAAAGGGTGATCATAGAAGTGATCATGAAGAGGAGAAGTTCTGGATTGCAACGAGATGAAGCACTTGGGTGCATTGGATGACCTGGGGCGACCTGGAGCAACTTCACAAAATGCAATTGGTTGGGAACGTTTTCATGGTGACTTCTTTGTGTCATGCATCACCGAGAGAAAGAAGTTGATTTGAGTCGGATTGTTGGTGGTTTGACCACAGCCTTCAGATGTGGTATCTCTTCTCAGAGTTATAACAGTCAGTTAGTAGCAGTATGAATTGACATTCAAATGATGGGTGCATGGTTCCTTGAAGTGGATGTAGTCAATATGTAGATATGGAAAGACATTAGAAATGAGTTTAGTCGATTACATGCAAATCTTGAGACTTAGACAGATTTATAAAGTGGATGAATGGACTTAGCCTTGTATCGCAATGAAGGTCTTATAGGTTTGTTGAGCTACAAATGGTGGTTGATGTGAGTCCATGTGAAGAGTCGATTTCTTGGGAAAATGGAGGTCTAAGACAATAGACTTAGAAAATGATTGCAATGAACGATGTTGTTAGAAATGTATGATTGGTTTTGAGTTCTTTCATTTTTCAAATATTGTAGCGAGTTCTTTGAAGGTAAGACATATGACTTGGTGGTTCAATTGCATTTAGTTCCCAGGTGAAAATTGACAGACTTGAGGGTGACTCAAGTGGTGTAGATTCGAAGAAGTATTGCAACAATTTGGGACACCTTGGTTAGGAGAACGTGTAGAGATCATAGGACGACCTTCATAGATGAGTCATGTGGTGGAATTAGGTAGATTTGGATGCAGTCGTGGAGGTGTCTTGAGGAATCTTCCTAACTCTTTGATAAGACACATTGGACATATTGTTGCGGTGAAGTGGGAAGTGAATTGCATCCCTGTTTAGTTTGAGAGGATGAATGAGGCACCCTGGAGTTTGGTGCCTTAGCCAGATTTGTTGGGTAATGTAATGACTTGATAGCTGCAACGACAGTTCCAGAGTTTGAACACTTGCAGGAGGTGCAAGAAATTTTTTCTTTAGGAGACTAATGGAGTCAGCAGCAAAGTCGACCAAGAACTGTTGGAAGTCAACCTGAATGGGAAGAACACAGACCAAGTGACTTGGGTGGTGTTCACTCACCTTTGGTATGGGGCATTGGATGAGGTAGAGTGCACCTTGGTGACTTGAGGACAGTTGTGTGATGACTCATAGATCCATCAGGGGTCATTGGTTGGAGTTGATAGAAGTGTTGGTTCGAACATGTCTAAGGCATGGAATTTATTTCAGCCGACTCATTCTACTTGGAGTGCTTTGGATAGTTCATTGGGATGTTTGAGGAGTGTAAGCGTAGTGGCCACACTCATCATAGATGTTGATTTGCGTGAGGTGACTTGATGTAAGGAGGCAAGTTGAGGACCTTACTTTGTTTGGAGGATTGTGCGAATAGGCAAATTACATCATGCAAAGATTACTTGGACATGGGTGTTTCTCTTGGTTTGGGCAACATGGTTGCGGGTGAAACTTAACCATTCCAAGGCATAGAGAGGAAGGTGAAACAACATGGTTGAGTAATGAAGTAGTGAGGAAAATATAGTTGGGAATTGTAGTTTTGGTGCAAGGATTGGATAATTATGCCATGAGGTGGATGGTGGAGTCAAGTTTCCGCAAAAGAATTTTTTTAGGGGTGAATTCGTAGTGCAACAAGGTGAGGGGCGACCTTTCCTTGATCTGAGATCGTTGTGTGGACGGATCAAATTGTGGAAGGAAGTGAAAATTTTATGCATGAGGGTGTGCAGTGTCAAGGAGTGTTATGGTTTGCCTATTCATTCAACTAGTTCATGACTTGGGCGAGAACAACAACATGACAAGGGGGTCAAGAGTACAGATGCACCAATAGGTTCGAAGTGTAGCATTTAGAAATTGTGGATGATCTCATTGATGAAGATCGAACGATGGAAACAATAGTGACTCAAGGATGGACACTTTCCGTAGTCTTTGGAGTTGTACAAAGTGATGGAGATGAGACAGAAAAGACTAAGTTCGGGCATGAGGAAGTGCATTCTCCCGAGTTGGGCACGACGATTGGAGTAGCTACCTAATAAGTCCAAGGCATGGGGGATATCAATGTGTGGATAAATTCCAGAGTTGGTTGAATTATGGGTGCAACAACAAGATCATGAGAGTTCAACACTTAGGAGAAATTTTGAAGTGAAGTGGGCAACATTCAGTTATGACATGCAATGACAGTAGCAGCATAACCGAACAAAAACAAGGAAGCAACATTGCAGTGAGAGAGTGCAATAGAGTTGGGTGAATTTTATCCTTGGAGTTGGGTGAAGTGACTGCATTGACTCAGGAAACAAATCATGCGGAGTTGGGTGCAGTACATTTTGGTTTGTGGAAACTTAGGGTTTCCACTTCACAAGGAAAATTGGGGTTTCCACTTTGGCATAATTTGGGGTTTCCGGTTGGAATGAAACTTGGGATTTCTAACAGACTTATTTGCAGTGAAGGAATGAATTCGGGAAAAGACTTGGAGATTGAATATTTTGTGGATGTTTTTGGGGACGAAAACAACTTGAGGTGGGGGGCGATGTAAGGACTTCGACTAGATGGGTGTAGAGACCTTCCCCCAAGTCCTCAAGAAAATGGAACTTCGGGTTGCTTCAACACCCAAGTTGGACAAGTGGATGCCTTGGGCATGTGAACGCACCAAGGGGCTTTCCGAAGTATGAAGCAACCAACAGATTTGGGTGTGTCGACATGAGTGGTGCAACAAGTTTGGGTGAGTTGGTCCCAAGGGTTACATTGGTTGACGAGGGCATGGGTTTGTTTGGGAAACCAAGTCCACGAAAGGGCACAATGATTTGTTTGGGTGACTAGGTCTGCAAAGGGGCATGATGATTTGTTTGGACACATGGATTCACAAAAGGGTGTGACACCCCCAAAGAATGCGACGGTTTGCGATGGTAACCTTTGGAGTGCCTATAAGAGAACAAGGGCGCACAACCAAGGATATTTTTGAATATAAGGAGAGAAAGAGAGCTCTGCGATTCTGAGGCAGACGAAGAATAAGAGCTCCCTCAAGGAGCCAAGTCGCTCCACTTGGGAGGAATTGTGTTTCCTTGAGGTGGATTCCTTGAACAAAGTTGGGTGAACTTCTCTTGGGTTGATTTTGGTAAATTATGGAAATGAAGGTTTGTTGGAGGCATGTGTGAGGAAAAACCAAAATATGTGAAGTCTGCAGAAATGAAGAGCCAATAAGTCTACAGTTGGGGGCATGTCTAAGGTGCACCGTAGGTAGCTGCAGAGATGGTTGCGATGGAGATTCTTGGTGAGGAACTGTGTATGAGTGTCTTGGTGAGGTGAGGCGATTCGTTTGACTCCTCCTTATTTCAAACTAAGATAGTAGTGCTCATGTTATAATTGTTTCGCAATAACAATTACATAGTTGGGTATTAAGCATGGTTTGTGTCGCTCGCACTATATATGTGTTTGTCTTTTGTCTGTTCCACATTTCTATTGGTTTCTCATGGATGCATGATTATATATGAGTAAGTGTTAAATCAGTTAACATATGTCTAAGTATACAAGAGTTGTAGTAGAGTAGGAGTGTGACTCACCAGTAGACTATAATGGAGCATTATCCAGGTGAAGAGGTGTAGTCCGAACGAAGTAACCTTGGTTTTTCCAAGAAGCCAAGTGAGAAACAACACGACGTCACATATCCTCAATATTTTTACAATCGAAAGGTGCAGTTTGGGGACATGACAGATGGTATCAGATCAGTTTGGTGCTCTTCACCACTCTTGCATTCATGATGGTTGTGGTGGGGTGCACTTGTTGAGAAGGTTGTTCATTGCGAAGGAAAATCAATGGGAACATTCGCAGACTTGGTGAATGGTTCGATGCAGTGAACTTGTTCATCGCATACTTTGAATAAGACTTACAACAGAGGTTTGGTTGATGGTGTGATGGGAAGGTTGAGATGGGTGCACAACTTGTGTAGACAAAGAGTAGATTTTGTGGTGAAACAAATCACTTGGACATGGTGGGTGATCGTAGAACTCATCGAAAAGTTCATCGCAAAATTTGTCACAGGCTTTATCATAGAGGAAAACTTGATTGGTTTGATGTGTGATGAAATTGAATGTCGGACTTGTTGTGCACACCTTGGAGAGACTAGGCACAGAGTTCATTGGAGAACTGAGCACTTGGACAAGGAAGATGAATGAAGGATATGTTGCAGGACTTGTACATAGATGACCGCATAAATGATTGTTATCCCCACTTTTCAGGGATAATTAGGATATCATGTCTCAAGGCCCATAGGTCCTAGACATGGAATACCGAGAGAAGGATTGACTTGAGCATGGCCCTGGAGGGTCCACCTTTTCTTTTTCCATCACCCTTATCTTGTCAGTAGCAGTAGCATCCATCACCATCGTCTTGGTCTTGTATTAGAAAGGGTTCTTGCTCCATGAGGTAATTGGTCCAGGTATCATGGTATGTGTCACTTTTGATCATTAAAACCTTTAAATATATGCATCTGATTCCTTTTATTCCCAAAAACTACTTGGATCTTACATTTTCCCACTTGACCATGTTTAGGGGGATTGACAAGGTTCCCTAACAAGCCTTTGTCCATAGGTTTTGGTTTTCCATTGGGGGGACTTCTGAAAATCCATCGTCCGCTCCCATCATAACACCATTGTTTCATCTTATTTCCAGCTCACTTGTCCCACTCTCCTTGTCCGGGCATTGGGTAACCTATTTTCAGGATTGCACCTTATCTCGTGGGAAGAAGGGGCTAAAGGCCCAGAAGGTAAAATCAAGTTGGTAAGAGATAAAAGACTAAAAATAAAACCTCGAGATGCTTCACCCAGGGATCCCCGAGAAAGCAATAAAAGGCTTCTCAGCAAGAAACTAGAGGGACCCGAAAGAAAATAATAAAACAAGACCTAGGCAGAGGATAGGGGGTCTCATCACAAGCCAACCTATTAGGTCCATGGGTACCTAACAGTATGAAATTGCCACCAGTTGGTTACCATGCCAGTGTAGTGACTCTTGGTTGCATGGCCAAGGGAAAGGGGGTCTCATCACGAGCCAACCTTTCATTTCTATGAAAGTACTTGTGGGTAATGCTACCACCACTGGTCACCACACTAGGGCATTGTCCCCTGATTAGCTCTTGAACAAAAAGAAAAATAAAATAAATAAATGCAAGAATGGGCTTGGAAAGAATGCATCCATGACAGGTACAACTCACCTTCTACAAAGGCACCCACAGATAACACATTGCATCCTTGGCCCTCACTGCACCCACATGTTTGGACTTCCCCTAACCACATCACCCACTCACATGGTTTTGATGAGGTTTTCTTCTGGGAACTCACCTTTCCAATGGACACTAGCCCACTATAACGTTTTGTCTTTTCCTCCAGATTTGTATAGCAGGCTTGTGTAATGTCTTTGAGCTATTGACAAATGCATTAGGGATTTTATGCATATTTTTAATAATATTAATGATGAGATGTGATTGACATTTCTATGATCCCTGTGACTGATGATCCCATGGAGGGCGTAGCTTTTGATGTGCAGGACCATGCCCGACAGATAGGTACCATTTAGACCGGTACACATGGGGAGATGATCAGTTCGGACCTCCATGGGGCTGAAGATCCCACCAGATGGATTCTTATACCCCATCAGGGGGCAGAGACAGGACATAATATGATCAGAGACTTTTCACCAGAGAGGAAGAGAACGTTCCACCAGAGGCACCCCGACACTGCTTGGCCTAGGGGGATTGACCCACTTTCAGAGGGACGTTGGCTCTAGATGGCTCAGGACGTCACCAGGAGCCTTATGACATCATCATGAGGATGTTGGAAGATGGACAGGGAAGTTGGCACATGTGGCATCTTGGAGGATCCCAATGAGGGCTAACGTCTTGCTTCAGGAGGCTACATTTTCCCTGATAGGAGCTAATGTCACCCTAGGAATGGGTGACATCTTATATTTTTTCTTGATTAGGGTTTCAACTTGACAATTTAATGTAAAATAATATGATTTGATATTTTGGCTTTGTCGGCCTTTTACCTGACCTAAAATGTAAAATTAGGTCAAGGTTTTGTATAAATGAGGGATTTTGACTCTCATTTTATCATCACAACTTACTCATGAGTGAGTGAGGTCTGAAATTGGTGCCCTCTCTTGGGTATTTGGATGTATTAAGTGATGTGCACTTGTTGAAGGAAGTGATTTTTGGCATTTATGGTGTTTCTCTTGAAGGAAGGTGTTACAACTAGGGTTTGCATGGTTATTTCTTGGTGAATTGTAAGTATTTTTCTACAAAAATTCTCTAATGAATGGTTGTAGTTTAATTTATTTCATGTATTTATGATTTTTCTGAATCAAAACCCTAGGTGAAAAGCACACAAGTAGTTCCTTGTCTCATGTCCCCCGATAGATAAATTTTCAGCCATTGAAGAAGGAAGAAAGAGCCTAGCCGTAGCTACACTCCTATATATTCTTCCTCTTTGCTAGCTGTACCAATTGAAAGCCAAGAAGAGTGAGATGTCCCTAGCCTAGGTCTACTACACTAGAGTTGTACTCTTTCTAGGGTTTGTTGAAAGGCCTTGCTGTAGCAACACCTCACCTCATCAAACCCTCTTGTTTTGGTTATATTTTATTCTTGAGCTAACCATTTTGCCGGGAAGGAGGAGAGAGCACGAGGCCTTTCTTTAGAAACACCAGAGTGAGCCTCTCTCCCTTAGGGTTTTGATTTTGAGGCCTTGCCTTTGCAACACCTCAAAAATCTTCCCTCTAGTCTTTGAAATATTGCATCCTTCAACCTTTGCGTCCTTCACTTATGACTCCATTAAAACCTAAGGCACTGATCTGAAAGTCCTCTAACGTTGAAGTGAAGATGATCAAACAAATCTCTAAATTATTCAAATTTCAAACCCTAAGTTGCTGATGTCATCATTGGATATTTCATCTTTATTGCAGCAAAGTTTTACTTTATGAGCAATTGAATGGCGGTTTAAAGCATTTATTAAATAAAGTGTTGATTGGTTACATTGAATGCCACATCGTTCCAATATTTATTGGTAAAGTGTTATATTTTTCATTTTCTATTGATAAACATTGACTTCGTCAAAATTTATTGCTAATTCCTTATATATATTTATCAGATAGTCTTATGAAGTACTAACCCATTGAAATATAGCTTGCATATATCTGTTTGTTGTTGTCTTGTTCCAGGCAGGTGTTCTTCATTGGGGATTTACTTTATTATTGGTTGTTTAGCCAGGACTTTCTATTTGGGTGGTGACTTGTGAAGGGGGAAAAACTTATTTTGGTCTTATTATCCTTTTTGCCTCTTCAAAACCACAGGTCACCGGGGACATTTCCCCTGGGCCTAACCTCCCTAAAGAGAAAGAACCTCTCCATCGTGGTGACATTGGATGGGATAAGTTCCTGTTACACTAGTTTGGCCTTCAATCTTATAGCCTTTTCCTAGCTACAAACTGTGCGATAACATTTTGGCGCCGTTGCCGGGGAACACTGAGTCAAACCTTCCTTAGACGACACTTTTTGGTAAGCCTTGTCTTAGATATTATTTTCTTACAATCTTACCTGGTGACTCCACTAGGGTGTTTTCCCTTATTTTTGACAGTTTCAAGAAAATTACCTGGCGACTCCACTAATGATGAAACCAACAATGACTTCACAATGGGATCCCGGGAACTACAAGCCTTTAGATATGAGCAAAATCCCAGGATACCCTAGACAAATGCTCCCTTGGTATAAAAAATGGATCCCTAGATTCACTAGCATCGATGGAGAAAATCCCGATTATCACATGAGCAAATTTTGGACTTTCTTTCAATACCTCCCTTGTTGGATTACTGAGAGGGGGGGGTGAATCAGTAATAACGTAATTATAATCCTTTTTCTTCAAATGTTATATCAATGTAGAATTATTATCCAAAAATGAGAAGTAATAAATAAACAATCACACACATGAACAGTACACCAGTGTTTTACGTGGAAACCCA